>PGFW01061857.1:0-12724 GCA_003123925.1 Haematobia irritans | reverse complement strand
AAATATTAGAGGTCCTGGACAGAGAATCAGAAAACTATTGCCGAACATAAAATATTACATCACCTGCTTTAAATAGAGGGAATAGTACTGGTCTTCGAGCGATATCTGCTTACCATACAATCTTGACATCCGCATCTGGAGTTTATCCGATTCGGTTGACAGATTTGACTTCTAGAGTCTCATGGAAGAACAAATTTCATCCGACCAGATTGAAATTTTGGGTACGATATCAGTGTATGCCCTCCTAACTAATGGATTAACTTACAATTTGGAAGACAATGTTAAGAAGCTTTAAGATACCTTGTCATCGGCAACTATTACCACAATCCAAATAATTTGATTGTGCATGACTATAATTTGTAGACTTTATACGCAATCCACGCTAAAAGGTGTATAGATTCTCGGCCTTCCTTTTTTTGTTTTCTGCATCAAACTATTTAGTATATAATCATTTCAAAACCATTCCTCATTATTAACAAAGGAAATAAGATCATAAATAATACAGAGTGAATAACAGCAGAGGGCATTAAACGAATTGAAATAAGTATATCCAGCCCTATATCACTCACTACGTATTTTAATGCCACAATGAAAAAAAAAACAAAATCTCAAACTGCCAAAGATGGATAAAATACATGGTCAACATGAATGGAAAATAATGGAAAAGTTCAGCATCTCATCCTCTTCAACAAGAGGAATTCTTTTTGTTATGCAAAACATGGCCTATGCATAACACAAATAATGCTGATGATCCTGATGTTGTTCTGCTCGATGCTCCATGTCTATTTACTTCACTTTATATTATGATAAACCTTTAACGATTTCAAGAATTCGAAACGCCCATCGCTCTATGCATTATTTAGTTACGCTTGCAAGTGCAAACGGGGATGAGAAAGCAAGATACGAAAAAAATGGAATTATTCAAACAATGGCGCGAAGCCTTGAAGATAATAAAAGCAGATAAAATCCATTATAAACGCACGTTTAAACTTTACAACTGAGCTAGCAGTAAACCGAAGGCCGAAACAAAAACAAAAAACCACACCGACACAATGGATTGCCAAAACCTCAAATCCACCGCAGAGGCAAAAGAAAACAGGACAAGATAGAGCCAAAGTAGAAACAGGAAATGCATATTCAATTGTTTGCCAATAAATAGATGGTGAATGAACAAATAAGTTCAACTAGTGGGCTTGACAAAAGAGAGAGGGAGATGGAGACCAGCACATCTTACGACAGAGTGGATGAAGGGGGAATCCCCCGCCCATGCAATAACATTGATCGAAATGTGAACTTATAGTGCATTCAAAAAGTATTAAAATTTTTGACAGTGTTTCGAAAAATATTTATGGGCATTTAATGTATTACGCCACTTAATTTTTTTGTTTTTTTTTTGCGGGTAAGGGTAGAAAAAATGCTTTACAGTGTGTCCACTTACGTGCCGGACTCCATGAAAATTGACGATACCGCTTAAAAATCCACCGCTTTTCCCTTGGGGTATAATTATATTTTATACCCTCCACCATAGGATGGGGGTATATTTAATATGTCATTCCGTTTGTAACACATCGAAATATTGCTCTAAGACCCCATAAAGTAAAAGGTGATTCTTTTGAGGTTAGGATATCATGCATTAGTATTGACAGATCACGTGGGAATTTCAGAGCATGGTCAAAGAGAAAGAATGCTCATATGCTTTGACAATTTCATCAGGAATTAAGAGGGGCGGACTTACTAACGAGCGCCACAACGTCCGAATTTTCAGTGAATGGGCCCTAGAAAGTTGGCAGAAAATCGCTTTTTTTATCCGACAAATTTTGTTCAAGCGATCGAAGCTCATTTCTGGTGTGCAATGGCTACGTAAATAAGCAAATGCCGCATTTGGAAGTGAAGAGCAACCAGAAGCCGTTCAAGAACTTGCACCAATGTCTCCCAAAAAAATGCACTGTTTGGTGTGGTCCTGTACGCTGGTTGGAATCATGGAACGATGTGGGGGTATTTTCAAAGATGCTTGGACGCAACGTTACGGTGAATGGCGATCGCTAAATCGTCGATGCTAAACAAACTTTTGTTGGCCAAAAATGGAAGAACTGAAGCTTGGTTGATCATGTGTCTTCAACAGAGATGGCGCTACATTGCCACACAGCCGCGGATTCTATGGCCATTTTTGAGGGAAAACTTCGGAGAAGCAATTCATCTCAAGAAATTGGACCGGATAAGTTTGGCCACCAAGATCATGCGATTTGACGCCTTTAGACTATTTTTTGTGCGGCTAGTCAGTCTAAAGTCTACAGAAATAAGCAGCAACTATTCAGCTTTGGAGACAAAATTTCCGAAGAAATTTCGGCTTATTCCCGGCCGAAATAGCTCGCAAATAAGTTTGCCCAAAACTGGACTTTCCGAATGGACCACCTAAGACGCAGCCGCGGTCAATTTTACAATGAATTATCTTCACCCCCCCCCCAAAGTAAATGCATCGGACCAATCTAACGTTTCAAATAAGAACCAGATGAGATTTTGAAATTTTATAGCGTTTTTTTTAAAAAAAAAGTATTCAACGCTCTAACAAGATCACCTTTATATATGTATATTCTGGTCGTGGTGAATTCTGAAGTCGATCTACGGATAGTCCGTCCATCCTCCGTGCTGTTTGATAATCACGCTAACATCCGCAACGAAAAGCTATCGACTGAAACTGGCACAAGTAGTTGTTATTGATGTAGCGTCAGATGGTATTGCAAAGGGCAGTATCGGTCCACTTTTACGTATAGCCCATATAAACGGACCCTCTGATTTGGCTTGCGGAGCTTCTAAGAGAAGCATATTTCATCCGATCCCGCTGAAATTTGGTACATGGTGTTAGTATATGGTCCCTAACAACCACGAAAAAATTGGTCCACATCGGTTCATAATTATATATAGCCCCATATGAAACCGATTCCCAGATTTGGCTGCGGAGTTCAAAGGGAAAGCAAATTTCTCGCGAATCCTACTGAAACATTTGTACATTGGTGTTGGTATATGGTCTCTAACAACCATGCAAAAAATTGGTTCACATCGGATCCATTAATTTATATAAGCCCCATAATTAAACCGACTTCGCAAGATTTGGGCTTGCGGAGGCCTCAAAGGAGAAGCGAATCCACCGATCCGCTGAATTGTGGGTACATGGTTTGTATATGCGTCTTTAACAACTTGCAAAAATTGGTTCAACATCGGTCCATAATTATAATATAGCCCTTATTATAAATACCCGATTCCCAGATTTGGCTTTTGCGGAGCTCAAAGAGACATGCAATTTCATTCGATCCTACTGAAATTTGGTACAGGGTGTGTATATGTCTTCTAACAAACCCATTGGCAAGAATTGGGTGCCACATCGGTCTCATAAATTTAATAGCCCCCTATATAAAACCGATCCCCAGATTTTGACTTGCGGAGCCAAAAGAGTAAGCAAATTTCATCCGATTCGGCTGAAATTTGTACATGGGTTTGGTATATGGGTCTCTAACAACCATGAAAAATTTGTCCCACATCGGTTGAATAAGTATATATAGCCCATATAAACCGCGATACCCAGATTTGACCTCTGCGGGCCATGTTGGAAAAGCAAAAATTCATCCGATCGCGGTTCAAATTTTGGAAACGTTGTTAGTATATGGCGCTAAACAACCATTCAAAATTGTCAATATCGGTCTATAAGTTATATAGCGACCCAATCACGACCAAAATTGGTCATATCGGTTCATAATCATGGTTGCCACTCGAGCCAAAAATAATCTACCAAAATTTCATTTCTATAGAAAATTTTTTCAAAATTTTATTTCTATAGAAAATTGTGTCAAAATGTTATTTCTATAGAAATTTTGTTAACATTTTAATTTCTATTGAAATTTTGCAAAATTTTATTTCTATAGAAATTTTTTAGAATTTTTACTTTCTATAAAAATGTTGTTAATTTTCATTTTTATTAGAAAATTTGTGTCAAATTTTATTTCTATAGGAAAATTTGTCAAAATTTTATTTCTATTTTATTTCTATTCTATTCTAATTTTGTCAAACTGAATTATTTATGGACTAACTAAAATTGAGAAGATGGTGTTAAGAAGTTGCTAAAGATACCTTGCCATCGGCAAGTGTTACCGCAACCCAAGTAATTCGATTGTGGATACAGTCTTTTAGTACAAGTTTCTATGCAAATTCCATGGGGGAGGGCTACATAAGATTCGCCGGCGCTGAACTTCGGCGTATATTACTTGTTTTATATTATATTTATCTTCTGAAAGATCAAAATATTTATAGTATTTATTAAACTCTTCACATAATAACTACCTCAGAACCGATTTCGCATTACTTCGAAATGGATCCCAAGTGGTCCGTCCATTTGAGTCATGTAATACGTCACTTCCCCATATCTTCTCTCTCGGTGTGTCCATCTGCCCTTTGACTCGTTCCTCCATAGTTACTGCCATTTATCTCGTGTCTCTTGCGATGTTTTTGTATCCAATCTATAGTCCTTGTGTTTGGCCTCAAAAAACCTTTGTCGCCAATCGTCTGGAGGTGACATACTGAAAGTGATTCTCAGAGCTGCCGTTCTCTGAAGTGAATACAAGATTTTTCGCTCTAGTATATCTCTGTAAGGTCGACGCCCAGATCTCACATGCATAGAGAAGTATACTGTTAGTCATCTCCACGAGTATCCTTCTTCTGCTTGGAAGAGGACCTCATATGTCATCAGCCTGATACGTTGCGTACTCTATATGCTTGGAGTACATTAGTTTTGACTCCAGTCTTAGTTCCAAGTGTTTGATTGCTGCTTTGTTGGGATTACCATGTCGTCTACGTGCATCTCAATTTCTAGAGGCAGGCCATCTCGTTAGTAGTAGCAGTTCTAACCAGTCTTCGCGCCGTATCATAGTTTTCGAGCTCTTTTCTTGATAGTAAGTTAGTAGTTGTCGTGTCGGTGCTGAATGGGAGTGCAGACAAAGGCCCTGGTTTGTTCTCTGAAGTTTTTGAGCGCGCGTAAGTACGTTACAGTCATGTCGTCATTAGGTGTCTTTGTCACTTTCCCATAGACTTCTCTTACTCATTCTTCTGTCTTGAGTGGCATACGCGTACTTAGAACTCTATTGTGTCATTCGCCTTGATGGTCTGCATAACAATCTTATCCTCGATAATCCCTTTTTCCGATCACAAAGAGAATGGAGCCACCTTATCTTCTTGAAACGGTTTGAACTGCCACTTTGCTTCTCCTTGGGGAAAATTCCACCTTTTCCCTCAAAACTCTCATAAACGTCCGCATATTATTGTGCCAGGTCTTTATGACGAGCTTCGGGGCCACACCGTAGTGCCAACACTTGATCGATTTTATTTTGCTTCTTTCTTGGGTTGGCCTTTCTGTCTTAGGTGCTCTTGTTGTGACAAAATTTCTGTAGAAATAAATTTTGAATTTTTTTTATTAGAAATAAAATTTGACAAAATTTTCTATAGAACATTAAATTTATCGACAAAAATTTTCTATAGAAATAAAATTTTGACAAAATTTTCTATAAAAATAAAATTTGACAAAATTTTCTATAGAAATAAAATTTTGACAAAATTTTCTATAGAAATAAAATTTTGACAAAATTTTCTATAGAATAAAATTTTGACAACATTTTCTATACAAATAAAATTTTGATAAAATTTTCTGTAGAAAAAAAATTTTGTCAAAATGGAATTTTTTTGTTTTGTAGTTTTTTGGTAAAATTTCTGCAAATTTTGATAGATGTTTTTTTTAGGCTTGAGTGGCAACCGTGATCTGGATGTGGACTAGAAGGAGATGGTCATGGGCCATGTACGGTCCACCTCTATTAATTACGAGGACGGTTACGAGGTGGTAAATATATCCCGAGGAAAGAGAGATGGGTTTTTAACGGTTAGCCAATTGTAACGGAGTTCCGCACATTGGTGGACGCATTGCTAGCTTCATAAAGTAGTTTCCTTACACGCAAAAGACGATTTTAATTTAATTAAACATAGTTTAATTTAATTCAAAGCAACAGTAATTCAGTTATAATTAATAATTTCATATAAAATAATTTTATTTTAATTAGTTTAAGGAATATGAGATCTTTCAAATCAAAATGTTGACAAAATTTTCTATAGAAATAAAATGTTGACAAAATTTTCTATAGAAATACAATTTTAGCAAAACTTTCTATAGAAATAAAATGTTGACAAAATTTCTATAGAAAATAGAATTTTGACAAA
This sequence comes from Haematobia irritans, assembly GCA_003123925.1. Classification (NCBI taxonomy): domain Eukaryota; kingdom Metazoa; phylum Arthropoda; class Insecta; order Diptera; family Muscidae; genus Haematobia; species Haematobia irritans. Next base: position 6,472 of record PGFW01061857.1, on the reverse strand, counting down.
TTTTCTTATAGAATACAATTTGCAAAACTTCCTGATAGAAATAAAATGTTGACATTTCTATGAAATAAAATTGTGATAGTTTTTTATAGAAATAAAATTTTGACACAAATTTTCTATAAAATAAATTTTTGCGCCAAAAATTTTCTATAAAAAATATAAATTTTGACAAAATTTTCTTAAAAATAAAATTTTTGACAAAATTTTTCTAGTAGAAATAAAATTTTGACAACATTTTCTATAGAAATTAAAATTTTGATAAATATTTTTCTGAGAAAAAATTTATGTCAAAGATGGAATTTTTTGTTGTTTTGTAGTTTTTGGTAAAATTTTCTGGCAAATTTTGATAGATGTTTTTTTTAGCGTTGAGAGGCAACCGTGATCTGGATGTGGACTAGAAGAGAGATGGTCATGGCCATGTACGTCCACCTCTATGATAATCGAGGACGGTTTACGAAGTGGTAATGCATATCGCTGAGGAAAGAGAGATGGTTTTTTAACGGTTAGACAATTGATAACGAGTTCCGCACATTGGTTGACGCATATGCCTAAGCTTCATAAAGTATTTTCTTACACGCAAAAAGACGATTTTAATTTTAATTAAACATAGTTTTAATTTAATTCAAAGCAACAGTAATTCAGTTATAATTAATAATTCAATATAAAATAATTTTATTTTAATTAGTTTAAGGAATATGAGATCTTTCAAATCAAAATGTTGACAAAATTTTCTATAGAAATAAAATGTTGACAAAATTTTCTATTAGAAATAGAATTTTGACTAAAAATTTTCTATAGAATAACAATTTTACAAACTTTTCTAATAGAAATATAATGTTGACAAAATTTTTTCTATAAGAAAATAAAATTTTGATTAGTTTTTTTATAGAATAATTTTGACAAAATTTTCTATTAGAAATAATTTTGCCAAAATTTTTCCTTATAAAATAAAATTTTGACAAATTTTCTATAAAAATAAAGTTGACCAAATTTCATTAGACAATAAAATTTTGACAAGAAATTTAAGAAATTGAAAAAATTTCGAAGATTTCAAAATTTCTATAGAAATAAATTTTGACAATATTTCTATAGAAAAGAAATTTTGATAAAATTTTCTTAGAAATAAAAAATTTTTGTCAAATGGAATTTTTTGTTTTGTAGTTTTTTGTAAAAATTTTCTGCCAAATTTTGATAGATGTTTTTTTTAGGGTTGGAGAGGCAACCGTGATCTGGGATGTGGACTAGAAAAGGAGATGGTCATGGCCATGTACGGTCCACCTCTATGTATACAGAGGACGGTTACGAGGGTGGTAATCATATCCCGAGAAGAGGAGATGGGTTTTGTTGAATTTAACGGTAGTCCAATTGTAGGATCGCCAATTGGTGACGCATTCATAAAGCATTCACTTAACGCAACGATTTTATTTACAATTAAACGATTTTAATTTAATTCAAAGCACAGTATTAGTTTAATTATAATTCAATAGTAACAGTATTTCGTCTATAATTATTAATAATTAGTTTAAGGAATAGAGATTTTAATTTTCAAATTGTTTGACAAAGATTTTTCGATAGAAATAAAATGTGAAATTTCTATAGAGAATACATTGACAAAATTTTCTATAGAAATAGAATTTTAACAAAATTTTCTATAGAATATACAATTTTAGAACTTTCCTAAGAATAAATGTTGACAAAATTTTCTATAGAAATAATATTTTGATAGTTTGTTTTTATAGAAAAAAATTTTGAACAAAATTTTCTATAGAGAATAAAATTTTGCCAAAATTTCTAAAAAATAAAATTTTGACAAAATTTTTATAAAAATAAAATTTTGACAACAATTTTCTATAGAAATAAAATTTGACAAAAATTTTCTATAGAAATAAATTTTGACAAAATTTTCTATTAGAAAAAAATTTTGACAACATTTTTCTATAGAAATAAAATTTTGATAAAATTTTCTGATAGAAAAAAATTTTGTCAAAATTGGAATTTTTTTGTTGTAGTTTTTTGGGTTTTTAAAATTTTCTTGCAATTTTGATAGATGTTTTTTTTTAGGGTGAGTGGCACCGTCGATCTGGATGTGGACTAGAAGGAAGATGGTCATGGGCCATGTACGGTCGACCTCTTGTAAACGTAAGGACGGTTACGGGTACGGATAAAGTCATATCACAGAGGAAAGAGAGATGGGTCTTTTAAGGTTAGCGCAATTGTAACGGAGTTTCGCACATTGGTGGAACGCATTGCTAGTTCCATAAAGCATATTCCTTAAGAAAACGATTATTTAATTAAAACATAGTTTAATTTAATTCAAACAGCAATTTGTTTTGGGGGTTAATAATTCAATAATAAATAATTTTATTTTTAAATAAGTCTTCAGGAAATCAGATTCTTGTGTGCAAATCAAAAATGTGACAAATATTTCTTATAGAATAAATTTTGACAAAATTTTTATAGAAATACAATTTTGGCAACTTTCTATAGAAATAAATGTTGATAAAATTTTCTATTAGAAATAAAATGTTGACAAAATTTTCTCTATAGAAATAAAATTTTGATATTATTTTATAGGAAATAAATTATTTTTTTAGAATAATTTGTAAGAAACAAATTGAACAATTTTCTATAGAAATAAAATTTGCCAAATTTTTCTATAAAATAAAATTGTTGAACAAAATTTCTATAAATATAAAAATTTTGACAAAAGTTTCTATAGAAAATAAAATTTTGACAATCATTTTTATACCGACACTAAAATTTGATCACCATTTTCTGGTAGAAAAAAAATTTTGACAAAATGAATTTTTTTGTTTTGTAGTTTTTTGGTAAAATTTTCTGCAAATTTTATAGATGTTTTTTTAGGTCTGAGCTGGCAACCGTGATTGGAATCGTGGACTTAGAAGGAGATGGTCATGGCCATTAGGCCACCTCTATGTAATACGGCGGTTCGAGCGGTAATCATAATCCGAGGAGATGTTTTAACTAGCCAATTGTAACGGAGTTTCCGTCACATTGATGGAGCGCATTGCTAGCTTCATTAAAGCATTTTTCCTTACACGCAAAAAAGATTTTAATATTAATTAAACATGTTTAATTTGAATTCAAAGCACAGTAATTCAGTTTATAATTAATTAATTCAATATAAACTAATTTTATTTAATTAGTTTAAGGGAAATTATCAGATCTTTTCAAATCAACTCACTGTTCCACACGTATACAACATGCCATAAAACTTATTTTTTTGTTTTGTCTCGTGGAGAACATCTAGAGAAAAAAGCACAAATAACTGAATATGGTTTTATAGAAAACGCTTAAAGAACAAATTATCTTATTCTACTTTGTCGCTGTCCTATTGTTCTGAACTAAAGTATAAATGAATTGCGGTTGGGTAAATATATGGACTATGGATGAGAAAGAAAAAATAATGGAGCCGAAATTAAACTAATCCAACCAACTTTTTCTTAAGAAAAATTTCTTTTGCAGTTCATTTGAAAATTTTCTGGAGTTTGTTCCTAATTTTTCTCATTGTTGCTCTCGAAGTTTTTTGGCTATTAATCTTGCACAAAACAAACAAAAATAAAAAAAAAATGTTTGTGGTCTTTGCTTCCCACAGATTATTTTCCATTTATGGGTCACATAAAAGTTTAAATTTATTTATCATTGAGAGCCGTCCCAAGATAAAGAGATAACATATTCAAAGAAAAACTACATTGAAGAATCAACCACAAACAAATAAGTTTGTTCAAAAAAACTACAAATGAAAATTATATTAGCATTTTGGGGTGGTGGACCATGTAACATGGTTTTCGCAAACATGTTAGTTTCTCGGAAATCATATATCTGATTTTTTGCAAGCAGGTTCATTTTGACGAGACAATAACATTTTAAGTGGCAAACATGTTATCATGGTCACCATACAAAAATACAATTTTGCTCTTTAAAACATGTTTCGGGTTTTGATCATTATTTCTTCTCTCTTCATAAGAAAAAAATTCGTCACAACATTGAGATTATCAAAGAAAGCTTGCAATATAACACCTCAGCCTGCCATTTAGCAAGTTTATCAAAATATTGCGTTATATTCGTCATGTCCATATGATGGTACGCATTGTTTAAACAATATGAAACGAAATGTTAAATTGTGTATGATGTCGCCATAAATTTAATTATAATTTATGATAATGTCTTTTTATCTACAAACATGCAACAGCAATACTGCGATAATGTATGTGTATGTGTAACTTTCTGTGCCGTGTAGGTTTGTGATAGGCCTACATAGCAGGACAGGTATATGAACACTACTCCATAATGAACGTTTTTTCCAGCAAATTGTTTTTGTTAATCATCAAGCAATGAAATATTCAATAACATATGATCTACTACAGGCCTTCACAGAGGAGTTGTAATGGAAGCCTTTTATAGCTTTTTCACTTTAAATGCAACCTTTTCCATTTCAAATGAAACGTTTTTCATATCAAATGCATCCTTTTTCCAATGAAATGAAACTTTTTATACCCTCCACCATAGGATGGGGAATATTAACTTTGTCATTCCGTTTGTAACATATCGAAATTATTGCGGTCTAAGACCCCATAAAGTATATATATTCTGGGGTCGTGGTGATAAATTCTGAGTCGATCTGGCAATGTCGTCCGTCCGTCGTCCTATTGAAAATCACGCTTAATTTCCGTACGAAAACAAGCCTATTGACTTTGAAACTTGCACAAGTAGTTGCTATTTGATGTAGGTCGGATTGGTATTGCAAATGCGGCCCATATTTGTCGCACTTTTACGTATACCCCCATATATAAACGCAACCCCAAAAATTTGGGCTTGCAGACCCTCTAGAGAAGCAAATTTCATCAGATCCGGCTAAATTGGTACATGGTTTGGTATATGGTCTTAACAACCATGCAAAATATGGTCCAATAATCGGTCCATATTATTATATAGCCCCCGTATTAAACACGATCCCCAGAATTGGCTTGCGGAAGCCTCGAAGAGAAGCAAATTTCATCTATCCGGCTGAAATTGGTACATAGTTGTTGTATATTGGTCTCTAAACAACTAATGCAAAAAATTGTGTCCACATCAGTCAATAATTATATTATAGCCGATATCAAACCGTTCCCCGATTTGGTTTGCCGGAGCTCTTAGGAGGAGCCCAAAATTTTGTCCGATCCGGACTGAAATTTGGTAACATGGTGTAGTATATGGTCCCTAACAACTATGCAAAAATTGGTCCACATCGGTACCAATAACTTATATATAGCGCCCCCATATAAAACTGATCCAACGATTTGCTTTGCGGAGCCTCTTATCCCGATCCGGCTGAAAAATTTGGTAGCATGCGTGTACGTATATGGTCTCTAAATAGCCATGCAAAATTGGTCGAAATCGGTCAATTAATTATATATAGCCCCCATATAAACCGATCAACCAGAATATGACCTCTGTGAGCCCTTGGAAGAGCAAACATTCATCCGATTCGGTAAATTTGGAGCGTGATGTTAGTATATGTTATCCAACTACCAATGGAGATATTGGTTCATATCAGTCCATATATTACGTATATAGCTCCCATATAAACGATGCTCCAGATTTGACTTCGGCTGCCTTTTGGAGAAGCAAAATTCATTCGATCTGGCTTGAAATTTGGTAGCTGTGGTGTAGTATATGATATTTAACAACCATGCCGAAAGTGTGGTCCAATATAAGTCCATAAATCATATAATAGTCCGCATAAAACTGCATCCCGAGAATTTGGTTTTGAGAGCCTCTTTGGAGGAGCAAATTCATCGAGTACAGTTGAATTTTGTACATTGTCTAGTAATATGGCCGTTAACAAGCCATGCCTAAACTAGGTCCATATCTATACCCTTTTTGTCTAATATATACCACGTATGGACTAAACTCACAATTTAGAAAACGATTAAATACCACACACAGAGTAAATTCCATGTGGATGACAGTCTATCGTAGAATTTCTTACGCAATTCCATGGTGGAGGGGTACATTAAAGATTCGCCTGGCTCGAAACTTACGGAACGTATATACTTGTTTTTATTACTGTAATAGAATATTTATCATAATTAGTAAAAGTTTCTATTGCCACATCTGAGTAAATCATTACCAATTTTGGTATTAAAAAAACTTGAGTTTATTTAATTTTAGGTTATTTTTGAGCAGAATATTCCATCCAAATGAATTATCTCCAGCTTATCATCTAATTTTCAGTTTTTGCCTTACACAAATTTCTACGGTTGCTGGTGGAGTTGGAAGAATCATATTATTTGTAGGAATTTTGACAAAAATCTCGTAAAAAACAAAGTACTCCACGTTCTGTGTTCCTGAATTTTTTTTCCCAAAATTTTGTCAAATTTATTAATATTTTCAAAAATTTCGTTTCAAATGTAAAAACTTTAACTCCGAAACTGGTGTCTAAAGTACCGTAGTTAATATCGATAAATTC
>PGFW01061833.1:0-20665 GCA_003123925.1 Haematobia irritans | reverse complement strand
ATGGAAAGAGAGATAATTTTGTCAAAATTTTATGTGTATAGAAAAATTTTGTCAAAATTTTATTTCCATAGAAATGTTTTGTCAAAAAATTTATCTCTATAGAAAATTTTGTAAAAAAATTTATTTCTATAGAAAATTTTCTCAAAATTTTATTTCTCATAGAAATTTTCTTCAAAATTTTTTTCTATAGAAAATTTTCTCATAATTTTTTCTATAAAAATTTTTTTCAAATTTTTATTTCTATAGAACATTCTGTCAAATTGTTAATTCTATAGAGAATTTTCTCAAAATTTTATTTCTATAGAGAATTTTCTCATAATTTTATTTCTATAGAGAATTTTTTGTCAAAATTGCATTTCTATAAAGAACTTTGTCAAAATTGCACTTTCTATAGAAATTTTATGTAGCTCTTACCAATCTACCAAGTTTGATACAATACTACCAACATGTGGCAACCGTGACATCTTTCCTCAAAATTTTCATTATACGATTTAGCATACTATGGAATTATCGTAGCAACCTTTTTCCGTAGCGAATATCCAACATCTATAGCCAAAATTCACGAGCCCACCTATTCGTTGTGCTTTAATCTGCTATCTGCATGTGGACAGATTTTTAGATTGCTTTTCACCTCAATAATCAAATTTCATGTTTGTCCACGTGATTGTTTGATTTTTCGTTGACCATTCCTACGTGATGGGATTTAATAATTTGTTATTTATGATGCCGATTGGATGGGAACCATTTGCAGGTGGTATCATTGAGAATGACCTTTTGTCATGTATGCTGGCACAGGGGGACTTTTTTCGTTCGTATTTATTTCCTACACTAAGGAACAACAATTAAAGATAGATAGTGTGATCATTCGAAGGAAGTAATTATGTTGTTATAGAAATACTTAGACTATATTAGTAACATTATTAACTGGATGCCGTCCGAGGAGAACTATTGTGAAGACCTGAAGAAGCACACCTGACAAGGATGCAGTATCACTGACCCAATACGACATTCCGTGTCACTTCGTAAATCGAATAATATGACATTGAAAGATGTCAACTAATCTTTAGTCTCTACACAGGTGAGGACATCTTAAGAAACCACAAAAAATAAAAAAAAATTATAACAAATAAATATATTTATGTTCCCACCAATTCCATAACAACCATCTTTTATAACGATAGCCCTACAATTAGAGTTCGAAGACTTTGGCCAGTAGATTAGAGAACTGCAAAAATTGTTACTCCATCATTAATAGAATTAATTTAAATAGACCACATAACGAAAGCAAATATGACATAGCCAATAAAACATGTTGACCAAGATAAGATGTACAAACTGGACAGGACAAAAAAGACACAACTTCACAAAATACCAATGTCATAGAGGATAAAAACTTAACAACGCATATGTGAAAACATGAGTGTGGGACGAACAATCCATTATGGACTGTTTATAAAATTATAGGTCAAAAAATATGACAAAGTTTTCTATCGAAATAAAATTTTGACAAAATTTTGCTAAAGAAATAAAATTTTGACAAAATTGTCTATAGAAATAAAATTTTGACAAAATTTTGCTATAGAAATAAATTTTTGACAAAATTTTCTATAGAAATAATATTTTGACAAAATTTTGCTATAGAAATAAAATTTTGACAAAATTTTCTATAAAAATACATTTTGACAAAATTTTGCTATAGAAATAAAATTTGACAAATTTCTATGGAAATATAAAATCTTTGACAAAATTTTCTATGGAAATAAAATTTTGACAAAATTTTCTATGAATTAAAATTTGACAAATTTTCATGGAAATAAGAATTTTGACAAAATTTTCTATTAGAAATAAATTTTTGCTATATAGAAATAACATTTTGACAAAATGTTTGCTTATAGAAATAAAATTTCTGAGAAAATTTTCTTATAGAAATAAAATTTTGACAAATTTGTCTATAGAAATAACATTTGACAAAATTTGCTATAGAAATAAAATTTTGACAAAATTTTGCTATAGAAATAAAATTTTGACATATTTTGCTAAAAAATAAAAGTTTGAGAAAATTTTCTATAGAAAATTTAATCATTTTAGACATTAAAAATTTCATAAAATATTGTCAGAAATGAAAAATTTTCTATAGAAATGAAAATTTTGATCAAAATTGATCATAAAATATTTTGAGAATTATATACATAAAATAGACATAAAAATTTTGAGATTTTTTCTATAACATAAAATTTTGAGATTTTTTTTTTCCAAGAAAATTAACATTTTGACAAAATTTTGCTAAATAAAAATTTTTGAGAAAAATTTTCTATTTAGAAATATAAAATTTTGATAAAATTTTGCTAAAGAAATAAAATTTTGACGAAATTTTGCTAAAGAAATAAAATTTTGACAAAAGTTTGCTATAGAAATAAAATTTTAACAAAATTTTCTATAGAAATAAAATTTTGACAAAATTTGGCTATAGAAATAAAATTTTGACAAAATTTTCTATAGAAATAAAATTTTGACAAAATTTTGCTAAAATAATAAAATTTTGACAAAATTTTCTATAAAAATAAATTTTGACAAAATTGTCTTATAGACATAAAATTTTGAGAAAATTTTCTATATAAATAAAATTTGACAAAATTTTCTATAGAAATAAAATTTAGACAAAATTATCTAAAGAAATAAAATTTTGACAAAATTTTCTATAGAAATAAAATTTTGACAACATTTTTCTATAGAGATAAAATTGTGAGATTTTTTTGCAAGAAATAAAGTTTGACAAAATTTTCTATAGGAATAAAATTTGACAAAAATTGTTATGAAATAAATTTTTGACAAAAATATCATAGAAAGAAAAAATTTTGCAAAATTTTCTATAGAAATAAAATTTTGACAAAATTTTCTATAGAAATAAAATTTTGCAAAAATTTGCTATAGAAATAAACTTTGCAAAAATTTTCTGTAGAAGTAAAATTTTGACAAAATTTTCTATAGAAATAACATTTTAAATTACTTTCTATAGAATAAAAATTTTGACAAAAGATTTTACAGAAATAAAATTCTGACAAAGTTTTCTATAGAAATAAAATATTGACAAAATTTCTATAGAAATAATATTTTGCAAAATAAGGTTTTATGTTTGGTAGTTTTTTGGTAAAATTTTTTCCAAATTTTGGTAGATTATTTTTTGGCTCGAGTGGCAACGTGGAATTGTAAGCCACAAGGTCACAGTGGTCAAACTATAGACCTAAAGATCTCAGTGATGGAATTGTAGGTTAGAATATCTCAGTGTGGTAGAAACTGTAGGGTAGAGGATCTCAGTATGAGAACTATAGGCCCGAAGGGTTCAGTGGTGGAACTGTTGTATAGGCGGCCTTAGTGGTGGATCTCTAGGTATGAGGGTCTCTGAGTTTTCGGGGAGATCGCTTCTTCTATCCTTCATCGTCTCGAATGTTTTCTCTAGCGGAACTGTGTGACGCAAGATCTTAGTGGAGGAACTATATGTCTGAGGTTCTCAGTAGTGGAAGAAGCCACAAGGTCTCAGTGGTGTAATACCTGCCTCTAATGATCCCAATGGTGAAACTGCAGGCCAGAAGGTCTCAGTGTGGGAACAATAGGCCCGAAACTTCAGCGTCGAAACTGTAGGACAGAAATCTCAGTTGTAAGGGTTTCGGAGAGACTGCTTCACCTTTCCAGATACATTTTATATCGATTATTTATCGCGCATTTACACTCAACATTACCTTAATATTTCAAAAATATTTCCATATCCTTGAAAATTTCAAGGGCGCCTTTTGATGTTGGTGTCCTTCCTCGATGTTCATTCCAATTTTAATTATAATTTCTCTCAAATTAGAATAACGTTTAGCGTTTTTGCGATCCATGCTATTAAACACAAGTCCCTTATGTCTTAAAATCCACTTAAGCCATGTTGTGTGCACACCTACAACCAATACGGAAACGGACAATATCTTCACAACAACACCCGATTGACCGGATGCTCACCCAGAACATTGTTTGTCAATAATGTCACATGGCAACCGGATGTAATTGTGGCCAAATAGGATGTTTTGTGGAGGCACTTACATTTCCTTACGACGTTGCTATTAATTTTCCTAAGAGATATGAAACTCATACCACCACCACTCAGACCATTTTGGTCATATAAATTATGTTTGCTGCTAAAGGAGAAAAGCGGCTATGGGAGAAGTAAAATATGGAACTAGAACAACACACGTGTTGGGCCACTCAAATGTGTTGTTTATCCGGGAGCAATACAAAAGAAATCCTTCCAACGTCATGTTTGAACCATTTACCTTTAAGACAAAGCAAAAAAAAAAAAAATACATAAAACCTAATTAAATATAGCCCTTGGGTGACAACATGGGCCCCAAGAAGCAGATCCACATATACATTTATGAAGTGGATATGTTTTTCCTTGAGACATATTTTCACACTTCTGGATGTCAAAAACCTATAAAAGATAGCAGACAAGAACTTCATGCCCATGGGGAATGGTGAAATTTCGTGATTCCAATGAAATTAAAAACAGAAACTCTTAAGGGGACACACATGTCAAAAATATTTCTAACATATTCTGGTAAATAACAATGCACTGGCAATGTGGAAATATAATTTAAAAATATGTAGAGTTGGAAATATTTAAATAATAATGTTTTATAATTTTTTAAACTTTTATTATACTTGTTTCTATTCAAATGGATATATTTACCTCAATTTATTTTTTTAAATAAATAATTACACAAAGGTATTGAAAGAGAATACGAAAGTCGACATTTCGACTATTCAAAGTTTTCAAAATTTTACAAAGTCGAACTTCTATAGACAATTTTATCAAAATTTAATTTCTATAGAAAATTTTATAAAAATTAAATTTCTATAGAAAATTTTATCAAACTTTTATTTCTATAGACGATTTTATCAAAATTTTTTTTCTATAGAAAATTTTATAAAAATTAAATTTCTATAGAACATTTTATCAAACTTTTATTTCTATAGACGATTTTATCAAAATTTTATTTCTATAGACAATCTTATCAAAATTTTATTTCCATATATATTTTTGTCCAGGTTTTATTTTTATAGAAAATTTTGTCCAGATTTTATTTCTATAGAAAATTTTGTCAATATTTTTTTTCTATAGAAAATTTTGTCCAGATTTTATTTATATAGAAAATTTTGTCAAAACTTTATTTCTATAGAAAATTTTGTCAAAATTTTATTTCTATAGAAAATTTTGTCAAAATTGTATTTCTATAGAAAATTATATAAAAATTTTATCAAAATTTAATTCTTATAGAAAATTTTGCCAAATTTTATTTTTATAGAAAAATTTTGTCAAAATTTATTGCTATTGGAAAATTTTTGTCAAATTTTATTTCTATTGAAAAATTACAAAATTTTAAGTTTTTATAAAAATTTTTATCAACATTTTATTTCTATAGATAATTTTTTGAGGTTATTGTTTCTATAGAAACATTTTTGTCCAAAATTTTATCTATAGAAAATTTTGTCAAAATTTTATTTCTATAGAAATTTTGTCAAATTTTATTTTATAGAAAATTGTCAAAATTTTATATTCTATAGAAAATTTTTGTCAAAATTTTTATTTCTATAGAAAATTTTGTCAAAATTTATTTCTATTAGAAAACTTTGTCAAATTTATTTCTATAGAAAATTTTGTCAAAGATTTATTTCTATAAGAAAATTTGTTCAAAATTTTATTATAGTGTAGAAACTTTTGTCAAAATTTTATTTTATATAGAAAATTTTGTAAGAATTTTATTTCTATAGAAAATTTTATTTTTATAGAAATTTTTGTCAAAAAATTTTATTCTGGACAAAATTATTTATTTTTTTTCTAATATAAAAATTGTGAAAAATTTATTTTCTTATAGAAAATTAAAATTTTTCTATAGAAATAAAATTTTGACAAATTTTCTATACAAATAAAATGTTGACAAAATTAGAAGAATTTGGTTCAAATTTCATTTCTGTAGAAAAATTTTGTCAAACATTATTTCTGTTAGGAAAACTTTTGTCAAAAATTTTTATTTCTATAGAAAATTTTTTGTCAAAATTTATTTCTATAGAAAAATTGACAAAATTTTCATATAGAAAATAAAATGTTGACAAAATTTAGAAAATTTTGTCAATTTCATTTCTGTAGAAATTTTGTCAAAACTTTTATTTCTGTAGAACTTTTGTTAAAATTTTATTTCTTATAGAAAATTTAGTTTCTTAATGGTTTTTTTCTATTTTAGGAAAAATTTTGTCAGAAAATTGTATTTCTATAGGAAATTTTCTCAAAATTTTAATTTCAGGCTAGTAAGATTTTTGTACTTAAAAAACTTTTTCTCCTAAGCTAGCTTATTTTAACGAAGGGATCAAATTTCAAGATTCTTGCCCAAAAGTTAAAAAAAAACACATAAAGCTTATTACTTAGAGATAAGGAATATCTTTAGAGTCATTTTTACAACTTTTCGATCTAAGGCAGTGCGATTTAACAAGGAAAATGTTGATGTTTTGGACCATTTTTGTCTGAAATCAGAAAAAAACATATATATGGGGAGCTATAATCTAAATCTGAACCATTTCAAATTACTAATTCTACTCCCTGTTGCAAAATTTCAACTAAATATCGGAGCAATACAATTGGGCCCTAGGTGGTCATATGAGTGATTAAATCGGCAGCGGTGAAAGCTATTTATGGGAGCTATATCTAAATCTGAACCGATTTTAACCAAATTTGAGCACGCATTAGCTACAATGCTAATTCTACTCCCTGTGCAAAATTTAATTTAAATCGTAGTAAAATGATTGGGCCACTGTGTTGTCATGTAGAGTGTAAATCGAGCGGCGAACGATTAATGGGAGCTATATCTAAAATCTTTGGAACCGATTTCAATTAAAATTTTGGCGCACACTTGACTACACTAACTAATTGTACTCCTATTGTAAAATTTCAACAAATGGGCTAAAACTCTGGATTTCTGCGGACCGTATTAGTCCCATATCGGGTCGCGAAAAATATTATATTGGAGGCTATTTATCGAAATAGAAATCTGAACGATTTTAATAAAATTTGCGCCACACTTGACTATAGCTACTAAATTGTTCTTCTTTGTGCAAAATTTTAAGCAATTAGGGTAAAAAACTCTGGCTTCTGGAGCCATATAAGTCCACTATCGGGCGAAATATATATATGGAAGGCTCTATCTAAATACTGAACGATTTCTTTCCAAATCAATAGATCTATTCTGAGCCAAAGCACATAAAACTTGCTGGCAACTATTGAAGGTCGATTGGACTAAAACCTGCGACCTAGACTTTTGATTACAAAAATGTGTTCACGACAAGACGGACAGACAGACATCGCCTATATCGACTCAGGAGCCCACCCTTAGCATTTATTTGCCAAAGACACCATGTTTCTACTCTCGTACTCCTTCTGGGTGTTGCAAAACATATGCACTAACTTTATAATACCCTGTTCCACAAGTGCTGGTGAGGGTATAAAAAATGGCAATGGCAAAATTTCCGATTTCACAAAACTAAGTAAATATATTATACAGTACGTAAATATTTTGTTCCAAATTTGAAAGAAAAATTTCTGTACTTTGGAGGAAAAAAATTTGAATTCAAAATTGCAAAAATATCTTAGTGTCACACGAAAAATCAAGTTATGGGCCGCACTTATTGGTAAAATTTAAAATTTTACGAAATTATGAACTATTTAGTGGCAGGATCACGAATTTTAGTTAAAATCTTTTTATGCTACATTGTGTGTAATTTTAAATTGCTTTAGCTGGCCATATAGGTTCACTTTTTGAGAGTTGCAGAAAACATTTTCTGATTTAAAAACAATAATCTCTCTCTTTTTTGTTAGGGATCAGTTTATTTTTCCACGAAAAATTGAATTACGTTTATACGCTAATATATATGATAATCAACATACATACATTGATAAAAAAAACTATACAGTAAAGAAATTGGACAATTTTAAATACCAGGGGATACATATAGGAAGAAAGTCCATTATTTTCCCAATAGTGTACGTTGTTTTTATATCACCCACCATGGGATGGGTGGTATAATTAATTTTTTTTTGTCAAAATTTATTTCTTATTAGAAATTTTTGTCAAAATTTTATTTCTATAGAAAAATTTAGTTTAAAATTTTATTTCTATAGAAAATTTGTCAAAGAAATTTCTATCTTTCTAAGGAACTTCGTTAAAATTTTATTGTTATAGGAATTTTTGTCAAATTTATATTTCCTATAGGCAAATTTTGTCCACAACTTTATTTCTAATAGCAAATTTTGTCCAAACTTTATTTCTATAGAAAATTTTTGTCAAATTTTATTTCTATTAGAAATTTCTGTCAAATTTTTATTTCTATATGAAAAATTTTGTCAAAATTTTATTTCTATAGCAATTTTTTACATATTTTATTTCCGATAACAAAATTTTGTCAAAATTTTCAATTTCTATAGAATTTTAACAAAATTTATGTCAATAGAAAAATTTTCTAATTTTATTTCTTATAGATAAATTTTGTCAAAAATTTTATTTCTATTGTCAAAAAAACATTTTGTCAAAATTTTATTTCCATTAGAAAATTTTGTCAAAATTTATTTAGTCAAAATTTTATTTTCTATAGGAAACTTCGTCAACAATTGTTATTTTCATAGTAATTTTGTCAGAAATTTTATTTTTATAGGAAATTTTTTTTGTCAAAATTTTTATTTCTATAGAAAATTTTGTCAAAATTTCTATTTCTATAGGAAATATTTTGTAAAAATTTTTTGTATATAGAAATATTTTGTCAAAATTTTATTTATATAGAAAATTTTGTCAAATTTTATTTCGCATTGAAAATTTTGTCAATTTTATTTCTATACGAAAATTTTTGTCAAATTTTTATTTCTATCAGAAAATTTTGTCAAAATTTTATTTCTATTAGAAAATTTTGTCAAATTTTATTTCCATAGAAAATTTAGTCCAAAATTTTATTTCTATATGCAACTATCGTCAAAAATTTTATTGTTTATGAAATATTTGTAAAATTTTATACCTATAGCACATTTTGTTAGAAACTTATTCTATAGAATGTCAAATTTATTTCTATAAATTGTCAAAATTTTTTTTAGAATTGTCAAAAATTTTATTTCTATGAAATTTGCAAAATTTTATTCTATAGAATCAATTATTCTAAAATTTGTCATTTATTTCTATAGATAAAAATTTTTGTCTAAAAATCTATTTTAATTTCGTTAGTTATATAAATTGTACTAAATTTGTCAATATTTCCATAAGAAATTTTTAAATTTCAGAATTTTAACAAAATTATGATGATAATTTGGATTATTTCAAAGAAAATTTTTCATTTTAGTTTAATTTGTCATTCTATAGAAAATTGTCAAATTATTTTAGAAATTTTCAATAGATTTTTAAAATTTGTCAATTTATTTCCATAACAAGTTTTTTTTAAATTTTGTCGAATATCTATGAAAATTTTGTCAATAATTTATATACATTGTCAAAAATTATTTACGAAAATTTTTCTAATGTTTTCTAGAAAATGTATTTTTTTGAAAATTTATCAAATTAAATTTTTCGCAATTATTTTCATGAATGTGTAGATAATTATTATTTTTATGAAATTTTAAAGTATTATTCTATGATGTCAAATGTTATTTCTATAGAAAATTGTAATTCTATTTAAAATAAATTTCATATTTTTTTAAAATTTTGCATAATTCTTAGAGCATTTAATTCTTGAATTTTCAAAATTTCTAATATGTCAAAAATATTTTTAGTCAATTTTTTTAGAATTTAAAATTTTTGTCATAAATTGTAATTATTTTCTTATTTTAAATTAGTTTATAAATTTTATGTTCTAAGAAATTGCAAATTATTTTTATAGAATTTTCGATCTATATTGTCCAACATTCATTAGAAAATTTGTCAAAATATTTATATGTTTTCCACTCTATTCATAGAAAATTTTTGTCCATTATTTTAACATTTGTCAAATTTTTTTTATAATTTTTACGATTCTAGAAAATTCCGTCTTTTTTAAGTTTCAAATTAGAAAGTTTGTCCAAATAATTCTATTAGAAATTTTTCAAATTATTTTATAATTTTCATATTTTCATGCAAAGTACATTTTTAAAATTTTGTAAACTTTTCTATTGCAAATTTCTTATTTCTTTTATAAAATTTTGTCAAAATATATTTTCTATAGAAAATGTCAAAATTTTTATTTCTATGAAAATTTTGTCAAATTTTATTTCTATAGAATTTGTCAAAATTTTTTTTCTATAGAGAATTTTGTCAAAATTTTATTCTAATAGAAAATTTTGTCAAAATTTTATTTCCATAGAATATTTTGTCAAAATTTTATTTCTATAGAAAATTTTGTCAAAATTTTATTTCTATAGAAAATTTTGTCAAAATTTTATTTCCATAGAAAATTTTGTCAAAATTTTATTTCTATAGAAATTTTTGTCAAAATTTTATTTCTATAGAAAATTTTGTCAAAATTTTATTTCTATAGAAAATTTTGTCAAATGTTATTTCTATAGAAAATTTGTCAAAAGTTTATTTCTATTAGAAAATTTTGTCAAAATTTTATTTCTATAGAAAATTTTGTCAAAATTTTATTTTTATAGAAGATTTTGTAAAAATTTTATTTCTATAGAAAATTTTGTCAAAATATTATTCCTCTAGAAAATTTGGTAAAATTTTATTTCTATATAAAAGTTGGCCAAATTTTATTTCTATAGAAAATTTTCTCAAAATCTTGTTTCTATAGATTTTTTTTCCAAAAGAAAATTTTATCTCGGTAACGTGCAATGATATCACACTTGAATTCTTTCACGAATATTCTAATTTCTGAATGCAATATATCTACATTATGTTGTTAGCATAGAAACAATAAAATGTGCTGTTATTGGAATAAATCTGTCAGCTATCAGACGAGCGGTTCAGAAATGTTACATTTCAGCCCTCGGTATATTTTTTTATTTTCTCTCCATATTCTTTGTGGCTTCCAATCATCACAAAATTGTTGTCACTTCCCTTGATTGTCACATATTATTGACACTGTGTAGTAATTTCTGAATCAGCATTACAATAACCTAATAAAGTCATCAGCACAGCATGACCAAAGCAATATTCAAACTAGCAAAAATCAGCACATCCAGGTATCATAAATAATGGCCTAAGGGAGAGAAATCAGTAATAAAATTACATTTGCTTAGCCTTACCTTCATTAAGACCTTTAGACGCATTACAAATTGGGTCAATGAATAGCATAATTTCTAGGATAGGAATATCCTTTGTAATGTAACCATAGCGATGAAATGATATAAGTCTTCTTGAAACTCATTCCCCAGAATGGAAAGAGAGATAATTTTGTCAAAATTTTATGTGTATAGAAAATTTTGTCAAAATTTTATTTCCATAGAAATGTTTGTCAAAAATTTATCTCTATAGAAAATTTTGTAAAAAATTTATTTCTATAGAAAATTTTCTCAAAATTTTATTTCTATAGAAAATTTTCTCAAAATTTTATTTCTATAGAAAATTTTCTCATAATTTTTCTTCTATAAAAATTTTTTTCAAATTTTTATTTCTATAGAACATTCTGTCAAATTGTTAATTCTATAGAGAATTTTCTCAAAATTTTATTTCTATAGAGAATTTTCTCATAATTTTATTTCTATAGAGAATTTTGTCAAAATTGCATTTCTATAAAGAACTTTGTCAAAATTGCATTTCTATAGAAATTTTATGTAGCTCTTACCAATCTACCAAGTTTGATACAATACTACCAACTGTGGCAACCGTGACATCTTTCCTCAAAATTTTCATTATACGATTTAGCATACTATGGAATTATCGTAGCAACCTTTTTCCGTAGCGAATATCCAACATCTTATAGCAAAATTCACGAGCCCACCTATTCGTTGTGCTTAATCTGCTATCTGCATGTGACAGATTTTTAGATGCTTTCTCACCTCAATAATCAAATTTCATGTTTGTCCACGTGATTGTTGATTTTTCGTTGACCATTCCTACGTGATGGGATTTAATAATTGGTTATTTATGATGCCGATTGGATGGGAACCATTTGCAGGTGGTATCATTGAGAATGACCTTTTGTCATGTATGCTGGCACAGGGGGACTTTTTTCGTTTCGTATTATTTTCCTACACTAAGAACAACAATTAAAGATAGATAGTGTGATCATTCGAAGGAAGTAATTATGTTGTTATAGAAATACTTAGACTATATTAGTAACATTATTAACTGGATGCCGTCCGAGGAGAACTATTGTGAAGACCTGAAGAAGCACACCTGACAAGGATGCAGTATCACTGACCCAATACGACATTCCGTGTCACTTCGTAATCGAATAATATGACATTGAAAGATGTCAACTAATCTTTAGTCTCTACACAGGTGAGGAGCATCTTAGAAACCACAAAAAATAAAAAAAAATTATAACAAATAAATATATTTATGTTCCCACCAATTCCATAACAACCATCTTTTATAACGATAGCCCTACAATTAGAGTTCGAAGACTTTGGCCAGTAGATAAGAGAGACTGCAAAAATTGTGTACTCCATCATTAATAGAATTAATTAAATAGACCACATAACGAAAGCAATATGACATAGCCAATAAAACATGTTGACCAAGATAAGATGTACAACATGGACAGGACAAAAAAGACACAACTTCACAAATACCAATGTCATAGAGGATAAAAACTTAACAACGCATATGTGAAAACATGAGTGTGGGACGAACAATCCATTATGGACTGTTATTAAAATTATAGGTCAAAAAATATGACAAAGTTTTCTATAAGAAATAAATTTTGACAAAATTTTGCTAAAGAAATTAAAATTTTGACAAAAATTGCTCTATAGAAATAAAAATTTTGGACAAAAATTTTTGCTATAGAAATAAATTTTTGACAAAATTTTCTATAGAAATAAAATTTTGACAAAATTTTCTATAGAAATAAAATTTTGACAAAATTTTCTATAAAAATAACATTTTGACAAAATTTTCTATAGAAATAAAATTTTGACAAAATTTTCTATGGAAATAAAATTTTGACAAAATTTTCTATGGAAATAAAATTTTGACAAAATTTTCTATGGAAATAAAATTTTGACAAAATTTTTATGGAAATAAAATTTTGACAAAATTTTCTATAGAAATAAATTTTGCATATACGAATAACATTTTGACAAATGTTGCTATAGAAATAAAATTTTGAGAAAATTTTCTATAGAAATAAAATTTTGACAATTTGTCTAAGAAATAACATTTTGACAAAATTTTGCTTAGAAATAAAATTTTGACAAAATTTTGCTATAGAAATAAAATTTTGACATATTTTGCTAAAAAATAAAAGTTTGAGAAAATTTTCTATAGAAATAATATTTTGACAAAAAATAAAATTTTGAGAAAATTTTCTATAGAAATAAAATTTTGACAAAATTGTCTATAGAAAAAAATGACAAAATGTCTTTAGAAATAAAATTTTGACAAATTTGTCTATAGAAAAATTGACAAAATTGTCTATGAATAATTTTCAGACATTCTATAGATAAAATTTTGAAAAATTTTTATATACATAAATTTTAGAAATTTTCTATAGACATAAATTAATTTTTTTCTATAGAATAAAATTTTGAGATTTTTTTTTTCCAAGAAATAACATTTTGACAAAATTTTGCTAAATAAAATTTTGAGAAAATTTTCTATAGAAATAAAATTTTGATAAAATTTTGCTAAAGAAATAAAATTTTGACGAAATTTTGCTAAAGAAATAAAATTTTGACAAAAGTTTGCTATAGAAATAAAATTTTAACAAAATTTTCTATAGAAATAAAATTTTGACAAAATTTGGCTATAGAAATAAAATTTTGACAAAATTTTCTATAGAAATAAAATTTTGACAAAATTTTGCTAAAATAATAAAATTTTGACAAAATTTTCTATAAAAATAAAATTTTGACAAAATTGTCTATAGACATAAAATTTTGAGAAAATTTTCTATATACATTAAATTTTGAGAAAATTTTCTATAGAAATAAAATTTAGACAAAATTATCTAAAGAAATAAAATTTTGAGAAAATTTTCTATAGAAATAAAATTTTGAGAACATTTTCTATAGAGATAAAATTGTGAGATTTTTTTTGCAAGAAATAAAGTTTTGACAAAATTTTCTATAGGAATAAAATTTTGACAAAATTTTGTTATAGAAATAAATTTTTGACAAAAATATCCATAGAAGAAAAAATTTTGCAAAATTTTCTATAGAAATAAAATTTTGGCAAAATTTTCTATAGAAATAAAATTTTGCAAAAATTTGCTATAGAAATAAAACTTTGCAAAAATTTTCTGTAGAAGTAAAATTTTGACAAAATTTTCTATAGAAATAACATTTTAAATTACTTTCTATAGAATAAAAATTTTGACAAAAGATTTTACAGAAATAAATTCTGACAAGTTTTATATAGAAATAGAATATTGAAAGATTTCTATAGAAATAATATTTTGCAAAAAAGGTTTTATGTTTGGTAGTTTTTTGGTAAAATTTTTTCCAAATTTTGGTAGATTATTTTTGGCTCGAGTGGCAACCGTGAATTGTAAGCCACAAGGTCACAGTGGTCAAACTATAGACCTAAAGATCTCAGTGATGGAATTGTAGGTTAGAATATCTCAGTGTGGTAGAACTGTAGGGTAGAGGATCTCAGTATGAGAACTATAGGCCCGAAGGGTTCAGTGGTGGAACTGTTGTATAGGCGGCCTTAGTGGTGGATCTCTAGGTATGAGGGTCTCTGAGTTTTCGGGGAGATCGCTTCTTCTATCCTTCATCGTCTCGAATGTTTCTCTAGCGGAACTGTGTGACGCAAGATCTTAGTGGAGGAACTATATGTCTGAGGTTCTCAGTAGTGGAAGAGCCACAAGGTCTCAGTGGTGTAATACCTGCTCTAATGATCCCAATGGTGAAACTGCAGGCCAGAAGGTCTCAGTGTGGGAACAATAGGCCCGAAACTTCAGCGGTCGAACTGTAGGACAGAAAATCTCAGTTGTAAGGGTTTCGGAGAGACTGCTTCACCTTTCCAGATACATTTTATATCGATTATTTATCGCGCATTTACACTCAACATTACCTTAATATTTCAAAATATTTTCCATATTCCTTGAAAATTTCAAGGGCCCTTTTGATGTTGGTGTCCTTCCTCGATGTTCATTCCAATTTTAATTATAATTTCTCTCAAATAGAATAACGTTAGCGTTTTTGCGATCCATGCTATTTAACACAAGTCCCTTATGTCTTAAAATCCACTTAAGCCATGTGTGCACACCTACAACCAATAGGAAACGGACAATATCTTCACAACAACACCCGATGACCGGATGCTCACCAGAACATTGTTTGTCAATAATGTCACATGGCAACCGGATGTAATGTGGCCAAATAGGATGTTTTGTGGAGCACTTACATTTCCTTACGACGTTGCTATTAAATTTTCCTAAGAGATATGAAACTCATACCACCACCACTCAGACCATTTGGGTCATATAAATTATGTTGCTGCTAAGGAGAAAGCGGCTATGGAGAAGTAAAATATGAACTAGAACAACACACGTGTTGGGCCACTCAAATGTGTTGTTTATCCGGGAGCAATACAAAAGAAATCCTTCCAACGTCATGTTGACCATTTACCTTTAAGACAAAGCAAAAAAAAAAAAATACATAAAACCTAATTAAATATAGCCCTTGGGTGACAACATGGGCCCCAAGAAGCAGATCCACATATACATTTATGAAGTGGGATATGTTTTCCTTGAGACATATTTTCACACTTCTGGATGTCAAAAACCTATAAAAGATAGCAGACAAGAACTTCATGCCCAGGGGAATGGTGAAATTTCGTGATTCCAATGAAATTAAAAAACAGAAACTCTAAGGGGACACACATGTCAAAAATATTCTAACATATTCTGGTAAATAACAATGGCACTGGCAATGTGGAAATATAATTAAAAATATGTAGAGTTGGAAATATTTAAATAATAATGTTTTATAATTTTTTAAACTTTTATTATACTTGTTTCTATTCAAATGGATATATTTACCTCAATTTATTTTTTTAAATAAATAAATAACATTAAAATTTAATTACACAAAGATATTGAATAAGAGAATAAGAAAGTCGGATATTTCGACTTATTTCCAAAGTTTTCAAAAATCTTACAAAGTCGAACTTCTATAGACAATTTTTATCAAAATTAATTTCTATAGAAATTTTTATAAAAATTACATTTCTATAGATAAAATTTTATTCAAAACTTTATTTCTATAGACGTTTTATCAAAATTTTATTTTATAGACAATTTATCAAAATTTATTTCCATAGATATTTTTACTAGAAATTATCTAAATTATTTGTTCGATGCTTTATATTATTTTTGTTCCAGGTTTTTTTTTATTAGGAAAATTTTGTCCAGATTTTCTTTCTTATACACAAATTTTGTTCAAGATTTTTATTCTATAGAAAATTTTTCTTCCAGATTTTATTTTCTATCAGAAAATTTTTATCAAAAATTTTATTTCTATGAGACGATTTCATTCAAAATTGTATTCTATACAAAATTTATGATATTTAAATTTCTATAGAAAATTATATAAAAATTTATCAAAAATTTAAATTCTTATAGAAATTTTGCAAAATTTTATTTTTATATTAGAAATTTTTTGTCAACAATTTATTGCTTGAGAAATTTTGCCAATTAATTTTTATTATCTATTGAAAATTTTTATCAAAATTTAATTTTATTAGAAAATTTTATCAACATTTTATTTCTATGATATTTTTTGAGTTTTTATTTTTTATAGAAAATTTTGTTCCAGACTTTTGTTTCTATAGAAACATTTTGTCAAAATCTTTACTTCTCATAGATCTTTTTTTTTCAAAATTTCTATGTCTATAGATAAATTTTGTCAAAATTTTTATCTTCTTATCAGAAATTTTTGTAAAATTTCTATTTCTTATAGAAAAAGTTTGTTCCAAAAATTTTTTTCTATAAGAAAATTTGTCAAAATTTTATTTTCTATAGAAAAATTTTGGTCAAAATTTTACATTTTCTATAGGAAAAGTTGTCCAAAATTCTTTATTTCTAATAAGAAAAGTTGTCAAATTTATTTCCTTAGAAAATTTGTCAAACAATTTTTACTTTCTATAGAAAATTTTGTCTTATTTTATTTCTATCGAAAATTTTGTTCAAAATTTTTGATTCTTCCTCTCAGAAAATTTGTCAAAATTTTATTTGTGTTTAGAACTTTTGTCAAAATTTTATTTCTATAGAAAATCTTTATTTCTATAGAAAAATTTTTATTTTCTTATAAAAAATTTTGTTCAAATTTTTCTATTAGAAATAAAATTTTCTATCAGAAATAAACAATTTTTGACAAAATTTTCTATACGAAATAAAATGTGACAAAATTAAGAAAATTTTGTCATAATTTAATTTCTGGTAGAAAAAATTTTTGTCACTCTTAATCTCTGTTAGAAACTTTTTGTCAAATTTTATTTCTTTTAGAAAAATTTTGCTCTTAATTTTTTTTTCTATAGAAAATTTTGTCAAAATTGCCTATTTCTATTAGGAATTTTCATCTCAAAATTTTATTTCAGGTAGTAAAGATATTTCTGCTACTTAAAAAACTTTCTCCTAAGCCACACTTAATTTTAATGAAGGGATACAAATTTCAAATGATTCTTGCCCAAAAGTTAAAAAAAAAAACCATAAAGCATATACGTTAGAGAAGGAAATTCATTGAGTCATTTTTACAACTTTTCGACTAAGCAGTAGGCGATTTAACAAGTTTAAGAATGTTGGATGTTTTGTCCACTTTTTGTTTCGAAATCAAGAAAAACATATTATTATGGGAGCGTATATCTTAAATTCTAAATCTGAAACCGATTTCAAGCTAATCTCTATCCCTGTTGCAAAAATTTTCAACTAAATCGGAGCAAACAATTGGCCTTAGGTTGCGTCATATCGAGTGTAAATTCCGGGTGAAAGCTATATTATCGGGAGGCTTTATATCTACAAGTCTGAACCAGATTTTAACCAAAATTTGGCACGACGATAAGCTACAATGCTAATTCTCACTCCTCGTTGCAAAATTTCATTCAAATCGCAGTATACAAGATGGTGCTCACTGCTGGTCAGCTCTCTGTGAGTGTAAATCGGGCGATCTAACTTCTCGAATTTACTATGGAGCTTATCTACACACTCCTGAAAACGATTCAACTCAAACAATTTGGCACACTTGACACCACTACTAATTGTAGCTTCCTATTGCAAAATTTTCAACCCAAATTGAGGCTAAAACTCTAGGGTTTTCTGGGACCGCTCTCACTTAGTCCATATCGGCGAAAGATATATTAATTGGAGCTATATCGAAATCTGAACCGATTTTAATAAAATATTGGCACACCTTGACTATATACTAATTGTCCTCTTCTTGTGTCAAAACATTTTAAGCAAACATTAGGGTTAAAACTCTTGGCTTCCGGGGCAATATAAAGCTCCATTATTCGGGCGAAACTATTTATTATGGGAGCTCTAATCTAAATCTGCAACCGAATTTCTTCCAAAATCAATTAGGGTTCTATTCTGACCAAAGAACATAAACTTGTGGCAACTTTTGGAAGTCCGATGGACTAAAACTGCGGACCTAGACTTTGATTACCAAAAATGTCGTCACGGACATGACGCGACGCGCATCAGCACTATTGACTCGGAGCACCACCCTTAGCATTTTTGCCCAAAGACACCCATGTGTCTAATCTCGTCTCCTTCTGAAGTGTTTTGCAAAATATGCACTTTAACTTATTAATACCCTGTCTCACAGTGTGGAGCTAGGTAATTAAAAAATGAACAAAATTTCCGATTTTCACAAAACTAAATATATTTATCAGACGTAAATATTTTGTTATCACGATAGAAAGAAAATTTCGTACTTCTGGGCGCACGCCGCCATTATTCGGGCTAAAATTTTAAAAATTTTACGGCAAATTTATGATACTATTTAGTGTGAGCGCGTACGAATTTTAGTTAAATCTTTATGCTTACATTTCGTGGTGTACACTGTTTTTTAAATTGGCTTTAGTTACCATTGATAGGTTTCACTTTTTGAGAGTGCAGGAAAAACATTTTTATGCATTTAACACAATAATTTTTAAATTAACTGAGTATTGAATCTCTGAGATTGAAAAACAAAAACAATCTTTAGATACAAAACTAAAGTTTTTTTTTTTGAGTTTATACGCCATTCTATACACCTTATCTTTCACATAAAAATGATTCCATCATCTGGACCTTTTTATCCTTAATAGCTCCCTTAATTGGGTCTGAACGACCATTGCCAGAATTTTGGATCCCCTGCATTCTAATTGGACACCACATTACCTTCTTTGAAAGAGTGTAAACCCATGCAGCACCAAAGCATCCTCGTGCACAAGGATATCTTCATTCAAAAACAAATGCCGCAATCTAAAATCGCCCAGTCAGCAATGCGCCGAGCACTACATATCCCGCCCTGGCACACCGTGAATAAATACAACAAAAAAAACACGAAATGAGACAAAAGAGTTAAAAGACGGTATCATTCGTGTATGGAAGAGAATAAAAACTGAAGAAAGCAAAAACAAAAGTGTTACCTTGTTTAGGTTGATTCCTTTACGATTCCCACCCTGACTCTCTCCACCCTACATCTCCTTCCGTCTGTACCGCACGCACCCCCCTGTCTCTCCGCTGTGTTCCCTTCAATAGACACCAAAACCTACTTTTCCCATATTTTTAAGGGAAGCTTCTGTATTGGAAAATCTAAAATAACTTTAATTAATACATCAAGCTCTCGGCTGCGTCACCAACGTCACTGCCAAAATTCCTCCATGACATGAATGAATTAATGGATTAAGCTCATGTGATGCCACTGTTGGTTTTGAGTTAATTCAATCCGAACTCGCTTGTAAGACAAAAAATTTTTACGAAAATGCATCACAATTTAATTCATTTTTTTTTTTGGGCGCCATGAATGAAATTTCCAAGCTTTTTACGATTAGAGCTTGTCACTTTGTACGATTGCACATACTAGGGTTTTGCCACATCCGTCAAATAAAAGGTAGAATCTATAGATTTTGATTTGAATTTTTGACGAAAATTTCTCTAGAAATACAAATTGTTTGACAACATTTCTGGATAGCAAATGACCAATTTTGACAAAATTTCCTCATAGCATGTTACATTTGCCACACTTTTCTATAGAAATAAAAATTTCTTTGCACGAAATTTCTGTGGTAGAAATAAAATTTTCCATTTTTGACAAAAGATTTTTATAGAAAAAAAATTTTTTGAACAGACATTTTTCTATAGAAATAAAATGTGTGACAACATTTCCTATAGAAATTACAATTTTGACAAAATTTGTCTAATAGAAATTAAATTTTGACAAAATTTTCCGCTATAATAATAAATTTTGACAACCATGGTTATTATTAGAAATAAATTTTACAAAATTTTCTATAGGATTCTCTCTTTC
>PGFW01061818.1:18328-28793 GCA_003123925.1 Haematobia irritans | reverse complement strand
CAATCTACCATTTTTAGCTGAATTCTACCAACTGTGCCAACCGTACTCCTGAGTCGATCTGGCCCTTGGTGTCCGCCCGTCAGTCTCTTCATGTATTTACTGTTCGCAGGATTCTGGTCGCAAATATTAAATGATTTTGATGAAATTTGGTACAGGGTATCTTTCTGACACAAGAAGGTATGCTATTGAAAAAATCCGATCAATTTTAGATATAGCTCCCATATACAGTGACGCACATAAGTATTGGCATACCAATAACAGATTTAAAGTGATATGAAAGTTAAAAATGTTAAAAATTGATATGAAGCTATTTCAAATAAAGCAAAAATGTATTTCAATTTTTGTATTGTAAGACTGTTACTTAAAAATCTAGATTAATTTTTTTATTTTAAGAAAAAAAATGTTCTTATAATTATAAAAAAATAAAAAACGGCAAGCATTTTTTGAAGAAGCAAAAGTATTAGCACAGGTAGTTCTAAAATTATTTCTTGGTAGCATTTTAGTACTTCTTGGGGCATTCCTTTTTGTTTGATAACAGCATCAAGGAGTCTAAGGCAATAAATGGAAGCTAATTTGTTGTTTAATGTGTACCAATTAATTCCACGCCATTCTTCTTACATAAACCTGTATCCAAATTTCGATAAATAATAGTGAACTGAATACTGCGAAACTAGAAGTGTGGCACGTGTGTAATAGTTTACTCACGCTCACGCACACTCACTAGACTGAAAAAATCATAGCATCACGCACGATATTTTTTTTGGTAGACCTCACGCACACTCACGAAAAGAAGAAAATTTGGTAACTCACGCACTGAAAAGTAACCGTGACTCACTGAATAATTTTATGAATTAATTTAGCCTTACCGCGAAGTGTCCGAAACATGAGCAATTATTAAAATCGAAAGTGTTATTAAACTCTCCAAACATCTCAGGGTGTTCACTAAAAGTGTAATTGATTGAATTTCACTCTTAAGCGTTTTATGTTGGTGGGCGGAAATATTTTGCGTGAAGTGTTTATTCGTTACTCCACGGCACACTCAGCGAAGATATTATTTTCGTAATCACGCTGCACGCACGACATTTTTGGTTTGTTAATCACGCACACTCACGTCGTGTCATGAGGCGTGACTCAAGCAGAATCACGAAATTTCGTGAGTCATAACAACTTTGTGTCACGGACGCGACACCAAAGCTAGATGCGACCAAGGTGGCGTATCTGAGTCGATCGGTAACGCAAAAAATAATTTTTTTCCTCCCAAATGAATATTTTAGACAAACAAGCATTTTTCCCTTTTGCTTTTCGGCCATAAGAAAGTTTGTGTTTGGAAGGAACAGAAGCCGATGTAAAAAAAAAAGGAAAAAAAACGGGTTTTTTAAAACAGAAACAATACATGTTCGCAACTTTTCAAAATTATGTCCGTTGACTTAATTACTATGAAACTTCATAAACAGAAATGTAAGCTGTAATTATTTTCAATTATGCAAATAAAGATGTTTGTAAAAAAAACAGAAATTAAAAAAAAAACTCAAACCAGCAAACAACAAACGTTTGGCGATTATACTCGTTTTCCAATATGTTTTCCCTTTTTTGGGTGTTGAATAGTCTACACGCAAAAAAAAACAACGTTTGTGATACCACAGTGGAGAACTTCTCTCTTATCACTGAGTGCTACCCGATTATATGTTCAGCTCCTTTTTAAAGCCGAATCCGAACGGCATTCGACATTGCTGTGAAACCTCTTAGAAAAGCTTTGAAACACTCAGAATGTCATATTACCTGAAGAGGGGTTAATCCACCGATGAATAACCATTTTGGTGATTTTGGCAATTAAGCGTAGCTTAGACAATTTTTCCTAGGGGGGGCTATAGCCCTCTCTCGCTAGCTTGAAATTTATAGACTGAAACTTAAAAAATAGGTTCAATTAATGGTTTTATTTCATAAAAAATGAATAACAAATATAGGCTCAAAATAATTCGACCCAATTAATTTATAGATAAAGCAACTAAAAGTCAGTTCCACAATTTTTCCGCAGCAAAAAAATTGGGGACGTTGTTCTAAAGGCACAACTTTAAAGAGCATCTTCCAAAAATGTCCTCACGAAGAAGTTAATTATTTTAACGACACAGAATGTTTTTTTACTTCATTTTTTCATATTATTAATGCGTATTTTTTTTTCAAGTAAAAGAATAAATAAAATGGTACAAATTATTCAAATTTTGGCACAAAAATGCTAAATTCATTATAGAAATTTTTATAGAACGTTTCAAACAAGCGTTAGAATGCATTAAAAATCATAAAAAATATAAAAATTAATTATTTGGGAAAATATAACAAAATTTTTTAATTCACATTCAAAACACACTGAAATTTGGATCACAACTTAAGAAAAGTGAATGCAAATTCATTGGGCAACGGCTGGTTTGAAACGGTGGACATTCGTTGCTAATGACAGAATTTCATATTAACATTAATCGCTTAATCCGCCAATTTTGCACCACTTCCGGACCCGAAAAAAACATTTTCTCTTCTTTTTGGCTATGCTTTTTTTGCAGCATTATAAGATATTTAATTTATGAAAGAATAGTATCAAATTTCTATTTTTTTAATTAAATTGACTAAACCAGACTAAAACAAAATAATAAAGGAGCTTCAGTTATCAACTGAATCAAAAAGTTCAACCACCAGAAATTTATTTTATAAATATCAGATTTCAACATTGCCATCGGCAACTCACTACCACAACCAAAGTAATTCGATTGTGCATGAAAGTCCTTAGCGGTACTTTGTGCAGTTGCATATACTTGTTTCATTTTTAGAGAAAATGTAAAATGGTAAATAGGTTTTCAAATTCTGGGGGGCTAAAAATTTTTCCGGGGGGCTAAGCCGCCCTCCCAAGGAAGGCCTTCCTACGCTTTATGGTGGTTTGGTCGAAGACTGGGTTTGAACGCCAGTTTTCCTTCCTATGCTTTGTGGATATGATGGCCCATTTGTATGATATTATCGTTGATCTCATCGAACCATATCGATAGACCTAGATTTTAGCAACCTCAATCTTGAATTTTACGCCAAATAGATATTAATTGTAAGTCGGAAATCAGTTATTTGCCTGCTTTTCGATAATGACGTCTCTTCATTAGCCATTTTGTGAGCACACAGAAAAAAATATCCGCTTGTTTTGCTTGTTTTTTTTAAATTTTTATAATAAAATTGAAAGGAAATACCATCGCGGTTAAACTGATTACTGTAATAAATGTTTATTTGTTTCAATGTTCTTCTGGCCCCAAAAAGAGGTTCTTTGGGCCATGTATGGTCGTATCATGGTGCTCGATTAGAAAGAATAAATTCTATACGAGCAAAGCGAGAGTTTTTTTCACCCTCGCACTATAGGAATGGGGGGTAACTAAGTTTTTGTCATTCCGTGTGTAAACACATGGAAATATTGGGTCTCAGACGCCATGAAGTATATAAATTAGAGTGACCACAACTTATATGGGGCAAAAAAAATGTCGGAATCTTGTTCGCCCTTAACCGCCCAAAACTAATCCCCTATTCCCAGATATTGGGATAGCCAACATTTGAGGCCCGGATTAAAACGACGTTAACACGTGCCGCTCGTCAGACGGATTGACTGCAACGTGCAGGCATCTACAATACCTTCGGAATTGTCGAATTGTCCGTGTCGAGAGGTGAAGGTGTGCATTCGCCCACTCAGTATATCCTATACTGGCCGCCCTAAAGGCACAACTTTAAAAGCTTTTCCAAAAATGTCCTCCCAAAGATGTTAAATTAATTTTAACTTTTATTTGTTTTCCAAGATAGTAAGTAAGAATAATAAAATGGTACAAATGTATTTATATCTTGTCAGAAAAAAAGGCTAAAACGATTGTAGAAAAATTGCAAATATGTGTTTGTTGGTATGGTAATGGAATAGACGGGCTTGAAACTCGCATGTGAAGCCAATAAAAATTTCTTAGACCACGGAAAAAATATTTTCTTCATATAGGTGTAAAATAATATTCTACAATTTGAAGAGAAAAAAATTGGACACAAAGTGTTTATGTTATTTATTTATTCAGTCTTTTGGATAATTCACAATATAATCCTTAGCAGACTCGCGTAATTTTCCTAATTTGTTATATATAGCCTTCTAAAATGTTTCTAAACTTTAAAAATGTAAACTAATTTCTAAATGAAAATACATCCAGGATTGGATCAAATCCTTTATTAAAGGAACGGATAGATCAATATTAACAATTTAAATTTATCTGAATTAAATTCTCTCAAAGCTTCTTGTAATAGGCCTCCATTGCATGCATATTATTCCTATGGCATAGGTACATGAACAGTATTGGAAAAATCTTAAACTCCTAGGCAGGAGCATTGTGCGGTGGCGTTGATGTTCATTTTCCATGTATTTTTCCAAACTTTGTACCCATTTTTTCCCGCAAAGCGGTCAAGTGCAAACATTAATTTAATAGTGACACATATGAATATAACAAACCTCATTCCATGGCGAAATGTTTTTTCCACATAATTGGGGTTTAAAGTAATGGAAAATCTATTCCAAATCTATGAATTTAGTTTTTCGATATTCTCTCTCTCTCTCTCTTTAGGTCATCCGTGTCAATTTGTTGACAAAGCAACTTGAATAATTACCATACTGACATTAATTCGCAACGTTGGGATTGACGCGAATGGGGTGTAAATTTTTTTTTTCATTTCATTGGGAAATCTCAATACTGTCTTCTTGCATATTGAGACTGGTGATGTGTTTTACCATAATGCAATGTTCATTTCATAGATTGCTACTTTGTTTGAATTTTTGTTCAGCAAAATGAAAAAACAAAGTCTGCTTTCTGCTAGCATGATATCCGCTGTGACACTTCAGTCAAAACTATGACTAGACAAGAATCAATAATGATGACAAAAATGTATTAAAAATTGAAATAAATATGAAAATTAAATATTTTTTTTATACAAGTTTCTGTTGTTTTTGTTTGTTCTGCCAACTCAAGAGAATATTATATTGGCAATATATTGAATAACAACGGAAGCAAATGCTCAAGGTGTAATTTGGGTAGCAGTCGTTATGTTAATTGCCAATAATTTGAAGAGAACGCCTACTCAAGGATCGCATATTGAAGTAAGATATTTAACACCACTTTGAGAGGTGGATATGGAGTGCCTCTGAATCAAGTTCCAAGAATGAAAAATATTAACTTAAATAAACTGCATGGTGAAATAAAAATATCAATTACTTAGAAACGCATGCTGAGTGTAGGATGTCAAGTTTTTTTTTTTTTTTTTATACTTGGTAAGAAGTGATATATAAAACTAATTGCTTTCATGTAAAACTGGCTGATGATATTGGAAAACACTAAAGGAAACGTTTGAGTGAAATTGTGAAGATAAATTAGTTTTGTAGGAGTCGTGAGTGGCACAGGTCATAACGGAGTTTTTCCTTAGGGAAAAATGTTTATTTGTTTTAATTCTCTGAAAATCTAACGAGACAGACTAAAAGCCCAGAACGTTTTTAAATGTAGCTTTTTTAATTTTAAATAGAAGAGGGTCATAAAACAGACTAAAAAATTCCTAGTATTTTCGGCTATTTACAATCTAATATCATTGATAAGGACTTTAAATTTATGTAAAGGAAAACTACCAAACCAACAACAATTTGGAAATTGTGCTAAAGCAACTTTAAAAGCAACTTCAAAAATGTCCTCCCAAATATGTTTCTTTATTTTAAATTACAACCCCAAGTCAAAAAAATTTTGAAGTTCCTTCCAAAGCACAAACTTAATAGCATTTCCAAAAAGACATACCTCCGCAAAAGATGTACTTTTATTTAACTACACAGTAAGTTCAATTTAATTCAATTATTTATAACTCGCTTTTGCCTTTATTTTTAATGAGTAAATTTATATTTGTATACCCTCCACATAGATGGGGGTATATTAAAACTTGGTCATTCCGTTTGTAACACATCGAATATTGATCTAAGACCCCATAGAGTAATATATATTCTGGGTCGTGGTGAGATTCTGAGCGATGCTGAGCATGTCCGTCCGTCTGTTGAAAATCAACTCTAACTTCCAACGAAACATGGCTATTCGCCTTGAAACTTGGCAAAGTACTTTGTTATTGAATGTAGGCCGGATGGTATTGCAGATGGGCCATTCGGTCCACTTTTAATCATAGCGCCCATATAAACGGACCCCCAAATTTTGGCTTGGCGAAGCCTCACGAGAACCAAATTTCAATCCGATCCGGCCTTAAATTTGGTACACCGGTGGTTAGTATATGGCCCTCTAACACCATAGCAAAAATTGGTCCACATCGGTCCATAATTAATATATAAGCCCCCATATAAACCGATCCCCAGATTTGGTTTGCGGAGCCCTCTAAAGAGAAACAAGTTTCATCCGATCCGGCTAAAATTTGGTTACGTGGTATCAGCATATGATATCTAAAACAACAATGCAAAAATTGGGTCCACATCGGTCCATAAATTATATATAGCCCATATAAATCGATTCGCGCGCGATTTGGCTTTGCGGAGCGCTCTAGAAGAAGCAAATTTTCACCGAATCCGCCTGAAATTTGGTACATGGTGTTAGTATGTGGTCTCTTAATGACAATTGTAACGTGGTTTTTAGTCGGAGGGCTGAGGTACGTTCAGTCGTTTCCAAAGGTCGATCTAAGGACCACAACCTTAATAAGAAACAAGTTGATTTCCCTGACGTAGGGTAGCATGATCTAACAATGTTTATTGGTGGTAAAAATTTATTTACAATTTGTTCTTGTGTTGAAGAAGGGTAGGACAAAGGCAAAGGCGGTCGGTGGTGTTCGGCTCTGGTTCTCGTTGTTGGGTGAAGACTTCGGGTACTGTTGGGTGTGATTCGGTAGCTGCTTTCCATTGTGGTTGAACGATTTCGAGTTAATCGTGACTTTTCCGTTTTGAACGATTTGAAGATGTGCGTGAAACTTTGATGTTTGATAATGGCCGGCGGGCAGCTAGTCGTATGTTCGGTAATCATGTTGCTATCGCTGGTAGATTGATAGGTAAAATTCGGAAACGGTTAAGATTCGTGTAAGGTAAAACAGGTCATCTCTACGGCTTCATCGGTGTCTGCACTTAATCGGTATCTGGTTCGGCTCATCAGAAAACGATAATGCGGTGATTCAGCTTTACTCCGGTACATACGGTTCGGCGTTCAGCTTGATCGGTAGTGGATCTGCTAGGTGCGTTCGTGTAATCATCGAGTAGTAACGGTTTCATGTACACAGGTTGCACGGTGATCTGGTCACTGCGCTGGCCTGAGTGAATTCTAAGTTGTCCATTAGCGCTGTGGATATAATGGAACACACGTCCTAACGTGAGGAACTGTGAGAAGATGTTACCCACTTGTGAGGAAGATGTTACCCTCAATGTGATTTACCTCTGTGAGGAGATTTACCCCTCAACTTCTGAGGAGATTACTATTTGGGAGTTACCCTCAACTTAAACCGTGAGGCCAGTTTGAGCAACTTGTTCTAAGAGAACAGTGGGAGGAACTTTCGGCTATGTGCAATTCGAAGATTCCATACGGTAGGAAAGCCTCTTTGAATTGCCCAAACCCCATGTTTAAAACTATATTCACATCTGCCTGAATGTGAATTGGCAGGCGTATAAAATATCTACATAAATATGAGTGCTTAAAAGTACAAATGCTCATGGCTTGGTTAACTGCTGGCATGCGATGAAATTCATGTGCCGTCTGTTACTATGGCTTGTCTATGCTTACGCTTTGCAATGGGCATCGTAGTGCTTTGTTGTTGTGGCATATCACTGCCTTATGTATGGTCAAATGCAGTAATGCAACGAATTGGCGGATGTGTAATGGATGATGCCGTTATGATGTATTAGGGTGTACGATAATATTATTTATTAGAGTGGTCAATATAAATATTCGGGTTATTATTAATTATTATTATCCATTAAATTAAATTAATTAAATAAAAAAATTGTACGTGAATGGGAATTAATTTCGTCACCTTACATCCGTCCCCCTGCTTAGAGAAGGCCTTTCTCGTGTGCTGAATTTTAAAGCCTTCCGAGGAAGGCTTTGTTCCATAGTTTAATTTTCCCTTTTCCATATATTATTTTTCGCCATTGGTGCTTTTTAATTTTTTTCCTTTCTTTTGTTCTCTGATTTTTTATATTTAATATTTTATATATTATTTTTTTTGTTTTGTTTTTTTTTTTAAAAAAAAAAAAAAAATTTTTTTTTTTACTTATATTTTTATATATATATATTTTTTTTGTTTTTTTTTTCATTTTTTTATTATATTTTTATTTTTTTTATTCGCTTCTTGTTTTGTTTCCTCTGTTCATATATTATATATTTTTTTCTCTATACATATTTTTTTTTTGTTTTTTACCAAGGAAAAAACTCAGCAAAACGGATATATATTATGTAGGAAATATAAAATTCAAAGATTAACCAAAAAAAAAAATTAATGGTAGTAAGATGAAAGACAAAAGACAACTTTTCCGCACTTTGAGGCATATGAGACGGCTCTTATATTTTCGCTGTGCGTAAGATTCCCTTTGTATTTCGGTGCTCTGCTTCAAATTCCACAATAAGTTTCTCTGTCCTCATAAGGTAAATCCAGTTGAGTGATTCCACTTCCACCGTCTTTTTGTGACCTTTGCCTTTTAGTTGTCTACGTTTCCTGAACTCAATTCATCCTCGCTGGCGGTCGGTGCTGTTTTTCCGCATTCCAATTCCGAATTGAGTCCCTGCTCGGGCGCCATTTGTAACGTGGTTTTTTAGTCTGGAGGGCTGAGGTACGTTCAGTCGTTTCCAAGGTCGATCTAAGGACCAACAAACCTTAAATAAGAACACAAGTTGATTTCCCTGACTAGGGTACATGATTAAACAATGTTTATTGGTGGTAAAAAGTTTATTACAATTTGTTCTTGTGTTGAAGGAAGGCGTAAGACAAAGGCAAAGGCGGTCGGATGGTGATTCGGCTACTGGTTCTCGTTGTTGGGTTGAACGATTCGGGTACTGTTGGGTGGTGATTCGGGTACTGCTTCTCATTGTTGGGTTGAACGATTTCGAGTTAATCGTGAACTTTTCGTTTTGACGATTTGAAGATGATCGTGAACTTTATGATGTTTGATAATGGCCGGCGGCACAGTCTATGTCGGTAATCATGTTGCTATCGCTGGTAGAGTTGATAGGTAAATCGGAAACGGTTAGATCGGTAGGTAAAACGGGTCATCTCTACAGCTTCATCGGTGTCTGCAACTTAATCGGTAATATGGTTCGGTCATCAGAAATCGGTAATGCGGTGATTCAGCTTAATCGGTAATACGGTTCGGCGATTCAGCTTGATCGGTAGTACGGTCTTTTATCGTGTATACATCGTAGTACGGTTCATGTACACAGGTTCGCCGGTGATACGGTCACTGCGCTGGCCTGAGTGAATTATAAGTTGTCCATTACCTGTGGAGTATAATGGAAAACAACGTACCCTCAACGAGTGAGGAAAAGTACCCTCATCTTGTGAGGAAGATGTTACCCCCAACTTGTGAGGAAGATGTTACCCAACTTGTGGAGGAGTGTTACCCTCAGCTTGTGAGGAAGATTTTTAGCCCTCACTTGTGAGGAAGATTTTAACCCTCAACTTAACCGTGAGGACAGTTTGAAGCAAACTTGTTCTAAGAAGAACAGTGGGAGGACTTTCCTTATGTGAATTCGAAGATTCACTACGGTGAGGAAAGCCTGATTTGAATTCCCAAAAACCCATGTTTAAAACTATATTCAACATCTGCCTGAATGTGAATTGCAGGCGAATATCAAAAATACTCATAAAAAATATGAGTGCTTAAAAGTAACAAATGCATGCTGGTTACTGACTGCATGCGATGAAATTCATGTGCCCGTACGTTATCTATGGGCTTGTCTATGCTTACGCTTTGCAATGGGCATCGTAGTGTTTGTTGTTGTGCATACTCACTGCCTATGTATTGGTCAATGCAGTATGCAAACGAATTGGCGATGGTATGATGATGCCGTTATGAGTATTAGGTGGTACGATAATATTATTTATTAGAGTTTAATAATATTCGGGTTATTATTAATATTATTAATTATTATTATCATTAATAATAATAAAAAAAATGTACGTGATGGATAATTTTCACGTTACAACAATGAAAAATTGGTCTATATCAAGCCCATAAATAATATATAGGCACCATACAAACCGATCACCATATTTGACATCCGGAGGCCTCTTGAGGTAAGCCAAATCATCGATTAGTTTGGAAATTTTCGGTAGCGTGGTGTTAATATAAGTCTTCAAACACCATGCAAAAATGGTCGAAATCGTCCATAATTATATATAGTCCCCCCAGATTGGACCTCTCCGGGCTTCCTGTGGGAAGAGCAAAATTAATCCGATTCGG
>PGFW01061807.1:8173-22060 GCA_003123925.1 Haematobia irritans | reverse complement strand
TATCCAATAGCACGAAAGCAGCGATGCAAAATTGCCAGTACTAAAGTACTTTTTTTCAATATTTATTCACCATGGTCAGTACCATAGTACCCCAGCGAATGACTTAGTACTTTTGTGTGTAGACATTTTTGAACGATATCAGATTATGGTACAATATTTTTGACAAAATATTTTAATTTAATTTAATTTTTTTGGAGAAAGTTTTTATTTGCTAATAGTATTTTACAAATTTGGTAAAACAGGCGTTTGAAGAAAATCACAAAAACACGATTTTATTGAATTTCAATAATGTTTTAGTCGAAAAAAGCTTGTGATTCTATATTACGCTTCAACCTTTAGTTTAGCTAGGCAATTTTCATAGGGGGCGGCTATAGCTCCCTAGCTAAAAAATTAATAGGCTAAACTTATAGGTTCAATTAAGTTTTATTTTATAAAAATTAATAAAAAATCAGAATCAACATAACTAGGCCAATTTTTAATAAAGCAATTGAAATATTTCCACACTTTTTCCGCAGCAAAAAAAAAAATTGGGAGTTGTTTCTAAGAACATATAATAAAGGCAACTTCCTAAAAATTTACTCACATAGAAGTTAATTATTTTAAATACACAAGGAAGTTTTTTATTCAATGTTTCCATAATCTTTTTTTCTCTATGTAGTGAGCTAATTTTTGTTTTTCAAATACGGTTACAAAGAATTAATAAAATCGGGCAGTAGAAATGCTAAATCCAAGTAAAAGATCGATCATTTTCGCATTAAAAATTATATTATTTATATTTTAAGAAAATTTTGTCAAAATTTTATTTCTATTTAGAAATTTTGTCAAACTTTTATTCTTCCTATAGAAAAATTTGTCAAAATTTTATTTTTATACGATTTTTTTTGCCAAAATTTTATTTGACAGAAAATTTTTGACAGAAAGTTTTTTAAGCTCAATGTTGTATAACTCGTTTTTACCTATTGTAATGGGTAATTTTTGTTTCAAAATAGGTTAAAAAAAATTAATAAAATCGGTAGCAATGCCTAAATCCATTCTAGAATGAAAAAATTTTGCATTAAAACTGTATACTATTTTATTTCTAAAGGAAAATGTTTGTCTAAATTTTATTTCTAAAGAAAAATGTTTGTCAAAAATTTTTATTTCTATAGAAATTTTCTCAAGAATTTATTTTTTATAGAAAATTTTGTTACAAAGTTTTTTCTTAAACGAAAAATTTGTACAAAATTTTCATTTTTATACGAAAATTTGTTCAAAAATTTTTATTTTTTAAAAATTTTCTGTCAAATTTTTTTTTCTGTATAGACAATTTTGTCACAATTTTATTTCTATAGAAAATTATGTCAAAATTTTATTTCTATAGAACAATTTTGTCAAAAATTTTATTTCTACAGAAAATTTTTGGGCCAAATTTCATTTCGTACTATTTGAGACAATTTCATTTCTACAAGAAAATTGTGTCAAATATTTCTTGTCCTATAGTAAATTTTGTCAAATTTTTTCTACAGAAAATCTTTGGTCAAAATTTTATTTCTATAGAAAATTTTGTCAAAATTTTTATTCTATAAAAAAGTTGGTAAAATTTTATCTATAGAAAAGTTTTGTCAAAATTTTATTTCTTTAGAAAGTTGGCTCAAAATTTCATTTATACAGGAAAAATTTGGTGAAAATTTCAGCTTCTATAGAAAATTTTGTCAAATGATTTATTTCTCAGGAAAATTTTGTCAAAAATCTTTATTGCTACTGGAAATGTTGTCAAAATTTCATTTCTTATAAAAAATTTGGTAAACATCTTATTTCTATAGAAAGATTCTCTAAAATTTTATTTCGATAATAGAAAGTTTGGTCAAAAATTTCATTATACAGGAAATACAAATATTTGTCAAAATTTCGTTTTCAGATTAAAAGTTTCAATTTCTACGATGAATTATTACAGGAAATTATGTAAATTATTTCATGAATTATTTCAAGAATTGGGTTATTTCAAAGATTGTAAAATTATTTATAATGTAAACCTAATTTTAGAAAGTTTATTTTGCTTCTATGAATTCAAAACTATCAATGAAATTTGTCCAAAATTTATTTGTATAGAACATTTTGTCAAACATTTTATTTTCATAAAAATTTTCAAATTTTATTTCTATAAGAATACATTCTTGTCAAAATTTATTTCTATAGAAGTTGTCACAATTTTAAACTTCTATAGAAAATTTTTGTCAAATACTTTATATTTATAGGAAAGATGTTGTTGCAACAATTTTATGTTCTATAGAAACATTTTGACTCAATTTGATTTATAAAAATTTTCAAATTATTTCTATAGATAATTTGTAAATTTCTTATGATAAAGTTTTACATTACTTCAAAAAATTTCAATTTTTATTTCTATAATGTAATTATTCATATTTGTTTTTCTCAAATACAAAATAATTCTTAACATTAAATTGTTCTATAGAAACATTTCTGTCAAAATTTTATTTCTATAGAAATTGCGTCAAAATTTCATTTATACAGAAAAATTTTTTCAAAATTTCATTTCTATAGCCAAATTTTGTCAAAATTTTTTCTACAGGAAATTTTGTCAAATTTTAATTTCTACAGGAAATTTTGTAAAAAATTTCATTTCTACAATGATTTGTGTTCTTAAAATTTCATTTCTACATGAATTTGTGTTTTAAAATTTCATTTCTACAGGAAATTTTTGTCAATATTTCATGTCTATAGAAATTTGTTCAATATTTCACGTCTTAGAAAATTTGTCAAATTTCAATTCAAAGCTAATTTTATCAAAATTTATTATCTATAGAAAAATTTTCAAAATTCATTTAATGAAATTTTGTAAATTTATTTCTATAAAGGTGATAGGTCAAAAATTTGGTCAAGTGAAAAACGCGTTGTAAATCGGTACACTCGAAATCAAATCTAAATTTATTTTCAAAGTTCAATGAGTATAAAATTCAGGAAAAATATTCAGTTTAGGCTTTCGTTTTCAAAATCCTGAATGCCGGGCCTCACGCTTGACACCTGCCATCAGATTTTGTATCAGCCACCTTGCCACGCTTTCTTGCGCTGCAGAAAGCCAATTTGCCTTGAACTGCTGCTTCAGCTCTAGCAGTTTTTGGTTCTTTAGGTTCGCTTGACAAATAGCCCAAGTATTTCTCAGGTTGGCGGAGCTGTGGCCGTGTTGGAGGGTCTTGTCCTGGGAACCACCTGCACGTTGTTGCGCGGCGTTAACCACTCCATGCTTTTTCCGTAATGGCAAGATGGCAATCCGGCAAAACAGTACGGAACAACCGTGTCTTCGGAAAGGCAGCCAGACGTTTATTCAAACAACTTCTTTCACAGTACAATTTCTTGGTGTGACAGTCCCGGAAGCTATGAAACATGCTGCTTTTCAAGCCACAGTACAGATGGCTTGCTAACAACCCAGATATTTCTTTGCGAACTTTCGACCAGTTTTTTATGTGCTTCAAAATATCTGCTACCTTTCCCCCTTCCTTTTGCCGATATAAAAACTTCCTGTCCGGAAGCTGCTTGTATCGGCTTTGACGTATGGTTTCGTCGTCCATTACACGCAGTCAAACTTCGTCAGCCATCGTCTGTGTACAGCCTCCGGATCGCGCTTTGGCCGTCGTATTTGTTTATGCATCGCGATTTGGAGTTTCACTACTCTCTTGTAAGTCGATATCCCGAGCCTCGTTTTTGGCTCGATTACACGGTTGTAACGATAACACCCAGCTTCATGTGCGGCACTCGGGAGAGAGATTAGGGTTTCGCTTAAACTACCGGCAACTCTCTTTTGTCGTCTTGAGCGGCTTCGGTTTTCGATTTCCCCCGATCAAGACTTCCTGGCTGTCGACAAAACGGTCCCCAAACACTTTAGTTACATTTGTAAACGGTTGATTTGCACAACTTTTTAGCGATTGCCAGCATTGCGTTGCGAGTAGCTCGATTTATCGCGATACGACGAGCAAAATTTTGATACGCTGCTTTCTTGCTTGGACGGCATTTTGACAACTAGAGTGAAGTCCAAAATCAAAATAGGGAGCAACATTCTACACACACACACCTTCAAATGAGGGTGTTTCAGGTTTTTTAAATGCCAAAATGGAAAGAAATACCAAATGTTAACCGTATCACCGCTTTTAGAAAATTTTGTCCAAATTTTTATTCTATACAACGGACGAACGGACAATTATTTTCTACTTTGGAAATTTTGAATAACTATACCCAGTCTATATTCTATGATATATGGGCCTCTTCAATTTCTGCATACACTACAAAAAATACTTTCATTGTCATTTTGCATTATTATAAAAACCCCTCTGATATATAATGGACTCTATGTAATTCACTTAATTCACCGCATTATGGCCTTCTTCTTGTTTACACTCATCTTTCGTAACATTAAGATGCGATTCACAAAAATTTTTTACACAATGAAAGGGCTTGAATGTCGTTTACTAGCAAATTGCAATGCGATCACACAACTTTAGGCATTAACAAATTAAATTATTATAATATAATCATTTAAAAGAGAACAAACATTTCAATTGTTATGATGTCATGATTAATTCACACCTTTTTTGGGTAGTATTTTGTGTGCCTTTGTCAGTGTATAATGATGACCAATTAAATAAGAAAATATTGTATTTATTATTGTGTTATGACCGTGTCAATACAAATTACGTATTTGTTTTGTTGTTGCTGTTGTTGTTAAATAATTTATTCAAGGAATTAATTTAAAAGCATTTTAAAATTTTTGCCTCAAGATCTCTCTTGTAAGCTAAGATGCTATTACGTTTGTCAAATTCATTTATTTATGTTATTATTGTCCCAAGGAAATGAGATTAATCTAGGCCAAGATAATTTCGTTCGTACTAATGGTATGGCCCTTATTGTATAATGGCTGATTGTTTTATGGATGGCGACTCGATAATACACATAAATTAAACAAATGTGTAGACTGTGTTAAAGATATAATCGGTCGTAAGAGACTGTTGATGGTAATTGATTTTACACACACACACACAATAAAATGGAATTCTTTGAATTTTTCAAAGTTGAGTTAATTAAAGCTTTCTAATTAGGGATCCCGTGTAGAAAATTTCTACAAATTGCTGATGTATAATGCACTGACAAAAATATTGCCTAATATGAAAGTTTTTTTGCAACCAAAGAAATAAGGCTCTGCAATTTGCACAAAATTAAGGGCTAAACTTACTTAAAAGAAATACAAAAATTTTGCCAAATATTTTACTTACTAACAGGCGCGTGGTTAAAATTTCAAGGGCCTATGTTGATTTGAATAAAACAACAAACTATTTTAGGAAATTATTTGAATTTTATTTTATTATGAATATATTGGTATTACTCAATTATGTATCGGAACAAAATATCGGTCAATTGGGCACCGCGACCTCGGTGGCACTACCTTCATCCGAGGTCCAAACATTCGATGGACGCTGAGCATAATGGAGGTTCTAGATAGGCCGTTAATGCCGAATTATCTCATCCTTTATAGTCTTGAATTGTTGCTGGCTTATCGACGTCACGCTTTTTCTTTCAAACTAACCCC
Source organism: Haematobia irritans (assembly GCA_003123925.1). Classification (NCBI taxonomy): domain Eukaryota; kingdom Metazoa; phylum Arthropoda; class Insecta; order Diptera; family Muscidae; genus Haematobia; species Haematobia irritans. The sequence goes on along the minus strand of PGFW01061807.1, from coordinate 16,485 downwards.
AAAGAGAAAAAAGTCCAAAAGGTGCACGAAATCACATGATCTTGAATTTGTTGCGCATTGAATTATGTTGCGCAAAAAGCCCATTGTTTTCGTTAGCTTGTGTGACAAGGTGGCACCGTTCCTGCTGAATACCACATCCATATCTTCCAATTTGACCATTAAAGAAGTGTGTATTTCATCTCACGATATGCGAACCATTCAGCAGTAACTGCCTGACCGGCCTCATTTTGGAAAAAAATACGGCCCGATGATGCCGCCAAGCCCGATAAACCGCACAAACAGTCAACTCTTGTGGGTGCGATTGTTTTTCGACAATCACTCTTGGATTCTTATTCGCGCCTATGCGCAATTCTGTTTATTGACCGAATCCCCACTGAGGTGAGAAATGTGCGCTCATCAGCTGAAGATATTTCTTTCGAAAAACTGATATCCGATTTTACAATTCTTTGGAACCATTTAAGACGTTGTTGGATTTGTGTATATCTCCATGTTTCAAATTGAAAAAGTCTGAATAGAGAAATGTCAAATAAATATCAAACAAAAATTGGCGTTTATGTGTGGTTGAATTCATCATCGGCCCTTACAATTTTAACCACCAAATTATAGGAAATTTTAATTTCTATAGAACATTTTTTCAAAATTTTAATTTCTTTTAAAAATTTCTTCAAAATATTAATTTTTATAGAACAATTTTGCCAAAATCTTATATATATAGAAATTTAGTCAAATTGTATTTCCATAGAAAATTTGAACCAAAATTTTCATTTCTATAGAAAAAATTTTGTCAAGATTTTAATTTTATTTGTGTTGTCTTTTTGATTTCAGCTTTAAGAATCCCTACATTTGACTAAACGCTTAACAAGTGTATTGCTAACCAACAGAGGAAGAAAGAATGATTGTGCAATTATTTGGCGCATAACCCTAATAGACTTACAGATGGTTGGATGGACGCCACGTTTGGAATTACCACATTCCTCATCAGCATCTCGGTAATTTGCAAGCAAAAACTTTATTTCTGTAGAAAATATTCGTTCAAAACTTTATTTCTATAGAAAATTTCGTCAAAATTTATATTATCCTTAGAAAATATTGTAAAAATTTTGTTTTTATACGTGGGAAATTTATCAAAAATTTATTTCCTATAGAAAATTTGTCAAAATTTATTTCTACACGAAACTTTTTGTCAAAATTTTATTTCTATACGAAAATTTCTGTCAAAATTTTACTTCCTATAGAAAATTTTGTCAAAATTTTATTTCTATAGAAAATATTGTCACAATGTAATTTATACAGAAAATTTTGTCAAAATTTTATTTCCTTTAGAAAAATTTGTGTCAAATTTTATTTTTACAGAAAATCTTGCCAAATTTTATTACTATAAAAAAATTTGTCAAATTTTATTTCTATAGAGAAAATTTGCCAAAATTACATTTCTAATAGAAAATTTTGTCAGATTTTATTTCTGTGAAAATTTAGCGCAAAATGTTATTTTCTATAGAAAATTAGTCAAAATTATTATTCCTAGTAAAATATTTGTTAAAATTTGTTTCCTATAGGGAATCTTTGTCATACATTTTATTTTTATTAGAAAATTTAGTCACTTATTTTCTATAGAAAATTTTTAAAATTTTTTAAATTGTCAAATTTTATTTCTATAGAACATTTTGTCAAAATGTATTTCCTAGGAAAATTTTTGTCAAGATTTTTCTTCTAATCCGGAAATTCGTCAAAATTTTATCTTCATATAGAAACTTTTTGTCAAGATTTTTCGTCAAACAGTTTATTTTGCTATAAATAAAATTTTGTCAAAAATTTTATACTGTGTATAGAAAATTTTGTCAAAATTTTACTTTCTATAGAAAATTTTGTTTCACAATTTTATTTTTACACGAACAATGTTGTCAATCTTATTTCTATAGGAAAGATTACTGTCAAAGTTATATTGCTTACCGAAAATTTTATAAACATTTTGATTTCTATTAGAAAATTTTGTCAAAATCATGCTTTCCAATAAAAAAAATAGTTTATCAAAATCTTTATTAATCTCTATAGAAAATGTTGTCGGAATTTCTATGTTCCATAGAAAAATTTTGTTAAATTTTAATTTTATTTAGAAAATTTGTCAAAAATCTATTCCTATAGATCATTTTTCAAAAATTTTTTTCCATACAAATTATTTACCAAAGATTTTATTATTCTCTTTAGAAACTGTTTGTCCAAAATTTTATTTCTATGAGAAAATTTTGTCAAAATTTTATTTCTTGAGAAAATTTTCAAAATTTTTATTTCTATAGGAAAAATTTTGTTCAAAAAATTGTATTTCTTATAGAAAATTCTTGTAAAATTTTTTTTCTAATAGAAAATCTTGTAAAAATTTTATTTCTATAGAAAATTTTTAAGCATTTTATTTTCTATAGAAAAATTTTGTTCAAAATTTTATTTCTATAGAAATTTTTTTGTAACTTTTTGTTCTATAGAAAATTTTGTCAAAAAATTTTTTTCCTATAGAAAAGTTTTGTCAAAATTTTTATTTCTATAAAAAATCTTTGCATAAAATTTTGATTATTTGTAAATTTTTTCTATAGAAAATTTTCGTCAAAAAATTTTATTTCTATAAAATATCCATTTATCAAAATTTTCATTACTGTAGAAATTTTGGTCACAACATTTTATTTCTATAGAAAATTTTGTTAAAATTTTATTTTTTATAGAAAATTTTTTTCAAAATATTTTTCCATAAAAAATGTTTATCCAAAAATTTTATTATCTCTTATAGGAAAAATGTTGTCGAAAATTTATAATAGCATGTTTCTTGATTGAAACGGCTGGTATTTAGTTGCTGCTGCTGCTGCTGCCTCCAATGATCGGTGGATGGAGTTTCATTTCGCGGTTCTCACTTTATTTGTACTCGAAAAACCATCATCCATCAAAAATCTCCAAATGAAAGAAACACAATGAGACCAAAACGACAGACAAGTGAATATCAAAAATCCATTAGCATCGATTTATTAAAGGCCCACAAGGAATAAACGAATCCGAATAATTAAGGTGAAATTGATCATAGGAATGGCAAAATTTGACATCAATATCCATAAACTCGTCATCGAACAATACTATGAATGAGAAAGTTGAGACGGTATTTTTTAAACTTGCATGGTGACAAAAAAAACAAAAACTAGTTGCGGGAGAACAAACAATTTTTGCAAAAAACAAAAGTTTTCAAATGATTGGAAAACGGGATATTCCGCTGATAAATTTAAAACATATTAAAGACTTTCAAAATAAGTTCTTATAACGCTTTATTAAAAAATGCGCGTCCCGTTTATAAATAATATCGGTATACTAATTTAAAAGAATAGGAATTTACAGCGAATGTTTTATCCCCAATCTGTTACGATATTTCAAAAAGAATTCTTTCGTCCTCCCAACGGATCAATTTTTCAGGACAAACAAAGTTCGTTTCTAATTGCTTTTCGCGTGTAGGAATTTATTTGGAGAAAATTATATACTGTTTTGTGCATAAGAACGTTTTACTCTTCTCAAGAGTAAAACAATTTCATAAGACTAACTCAAAAAAACAATCTTTTTTGGCTAATTGTCATTTTCCTCACATTTTCTTCACTCCCACTAAGGTTTTTTAGTTCTTAGCCGCCTACTTCTGTAATACAAACAATGTAGAAAGAAATTATATCGATTTTATAAATTTTAAAATTTACCTTCGCTGGACGGAGAATCGAACCGCTACGTAGCTTTATATTGCGCATCAATACGCTAACTAATACCATATAAGTCATATTAATATAGCATAGCTGTGTGGCGCCCACGAGCGAATTAAAACAAACTTTATTTAAACAGAAACAAACATTTTAGTTGAGCACCGTGGAGCAGTGGTTTGCTACTGTCGCCTTGCATCCAAAAGGTCGTGGGTTTCGAGCCCTGCTTTCGACCCACTTCAAAAAGTTTTTTTTTGTTTTTTTTTTTTTTTTACATATATTCCAGATATTTCGAAAGATTCCGAAAAGATGATTTCAAACATTACATACTGTACTATAGTAAATTTTACTATGAACTGCTAAAATGTGTAAAGAGCTTAAAGTCAGAAAAGAACAGTGCTTCATATAAATCGAAATGCGACTGTGGTTGTTGCGTTCAAAAATATTTTTTTTTATTCGAAAAAATAAAAAATTTGTAACAAAACGAATTTTTTGGTGATAAAAGTTTAAAATTTTCGAAGAAATTCAAAAAACTCTAACAAAAGAAAAACGCTTTCGGTACACGTTTTACAAACGTTTTTTTTTTCTTTGCGTGTGGATCATTAGTTTTTAAAGTTTTAACGAAAAACAAAAAATATTTTTCCTTACATTTCAAGAGTTTCATTTAATCAGAAATGTCGCAAAGCATTGCTGGAAAGCGGTTTTCCATACTCTGGGATTGCAACTTCACCGAGTGAAAACTTAACCTTGCTTGCCCCATTACATTATAGGTGAACCATCGGATCATAAAGCGTTATGTTTTTATTCACATTCAAATAACTATATAATGCCCACTAAAATAAAACAGGCCCGCGTTTCAAAGATTTTATGTCTTTACACATGATGATTTTAGCTATTGATTCCGACGCCAAAGAAGCTGTGAATTGAAGTAAGGATACATTTAATGACACAATTCTCTTTTAAATTTAAGTTTTGCGTACTTGCTTCTAGGAAACCAGTTTATTTTATTCATTTTTTCAGCTGTTTTCTTCACATACATATCAGAGGTTCAAGTGTGGTTTTTTTTCGGAGGGCTTCAAGTGTGGTTTTTCGTTGGGTTTAATAAACTGCCTGAATTTATTCTGGATAATTCTGGTTTGATAGTTATTGCTGCAAGTAGAGGATGCTTGATGAGGAATGTGGTAATTCCGGAAACGCGTGCCATCCAACATCTTGCAGTCTTATAGGCTTTGCCAAATAAATTTGACAAACATTCTTTTCCCTCTGTTGTTAAGTACTCTTGCTAGTTTAGTCAATGATATGGTTTTAAAAAAAATGCTGAAATAAAAAAAACAACAAAACAATGCGCATTAAAGAACCAAAACCAAACAATAACAAAACAAAACGAAATGGAAAAAGACAGAGGAGGCACGCTCAAAAATAAACCCACGCATTGTGAATGTTCAAATCGATTGATTTGACAGTGGCCAATAGGAAAAAGCAGATAATGGTTTTTTCGAATTACTTTCGGCAAAAGCCTGCGCTATCAATGATAAAACCTTTTTTCGGAGGGTTCAAGTCGTGGTTTTTTGGGTTTTAATAAAACACTCGCCTGAATTTATTCTGATATTGCGTTCGATTAGTTTTGTGCAAGTAGAGATGCTGTATGAGCGAATGTGGTAATTCCGAAACATGCGTCCATCCAACCACATCTTGCAGTCTATAGGGCTTTGCCCCAAATAAATTTGACTAAACATTCTCTTTCCTCGTGTTCGGTTAGCTACTCTTTGTTAGTTTAGTCAATGTATTGGTTTAAGCTGAAATAAAAAAAACAACAACAAATCTTTATTTCTATAGGAAAATTTTGTTAAAATTTATAATTTTATAGAAAATTGTCAAAAAATTTATTCCTATAGAATATTGTCAAAATTTTGTTTTCATAAAATATTTACCCAAAATTTTATTATCTCTTTAGAACTGTTGTCACTATTTTCTATTTCTATAGAACATATTTTAAAATTTTATTTCTATAGATATAAATTTTAAAAAGGTTTACTTTCTATAGAAAAATTTTGTTCACAATTTTACCTAGTTATATAGAACATTTTGTCAAAATTTTATGTTTCTAGAAAATAAAAAATTTTGTCAAAAATTTTTCTTCTATAGCCCGAAATTTGTCAAAATTTTATTTCATATAGAAACTTTCGTCAAAAGTTTTATTTCCTTAGAACAATATTGTTTTAAAATTTGTTTTCTATAGGGAATTTTGTCATATTTTTTTTATAGAAAGATTTTGCCACTATTTTATTTCTATAGAAAATTTTTTAAAAAATTTTATTTCTATAGTAATAAATTGTAAAATTTTATTTCTAAGATGCAAATTTGTCAAAATTTTATCTTCTATAGGAAATTTTGTCAAAATTTTTATTTCTATAGACACTTTTTGTCAAGATTTTGTTCAATATTTATTTTTATAAATTAATTTTTGTCAAAATTTTATCTGCTATAGAAAATTACTGTCCAAAATTTTACTTCTATAGAAAAATTATTGTCAAATTCATTTCTATAGAAAATTTTGTTCAAAAAATTTTTTTTCTATAGAAAATTTTGCTCAAAATTTTATTTCTATAAAAAATTGTTAAATTTCATTACCATTAGAAAAGTTTTGTCAAAATTTTTTCTGTAGAAAATTTTGTCAATTTTTTTTTGCTATGGAAAATTTTGTCTATAGGAAATTTGGTTTTGTCAAATATTTTTTTTTCTTTTAAAAAATTTTTGTCAAAGTTTTTATGTCTATAGAAAATTTTGTCAAGTATTTTTTTTTTAATAGAAAATTTTGTTTAAAATTTTATTTCTATAGATAATTTTTTTAATTTTTTATCAATAGAAATTTTTGTCAAATTTTATTTTCTATAAAATATTTTTTCAAAAATGTTGATTACATATAGAAAATTTTGATAACACATTTCTATTTCTCATACCCACCAAACTTTGTCTTAATTTTATTTCAATAGCAAATGAATAATTTCTGCCGCAAATTTTTCTATTTCTTCCCATAGTGGGAGTGTTGAACAGATGCGTCGACGCTAGTTCACACACAACAATCTCTAATCTTACAGTGCATAGCAACCTATGATATTTTAACTATTACTACAAGCCATATGCTCATTTCGTTCATGAATTAAGATATTCATCTAAACGTCGTAGGAATCAAGTAGAGGTACGATGGGAAACTCCCAGAATTCTTGAGCTGTTGCGCCTAAAAACAAAACACTTTTTAAAACACAACGCTAATTTTTCCTAGATTTAAAAGCAAACGTGAACGTGCGTATAATAGTCTCGCCTACAGCATTGCGATGTTCTGTAACAGAATCGGCAAAGGACAATTATACGACATATTGTGAAAAAGAAAATTTTGGAAATTTGTTTATGCTTGAAAGTAAAAACTTGATTTCCAATAAGAAGTGTTATTATCAAGTACATCAGCGAACACGAGCGAAACTGTCACACACTGACAATGTAATCTTATTATGGAGAACTCTCAGAAATGTGATTTCATTGAATTGATTTCCTTATAGAAAACTTGCGACCCCACCAAAGGATCTTTCCCCAATAATTTGTCTACCCGGTACTTTTATGTTCGTTATGGCACATATTTCCTGCATTTATGCGCACTAGTAGAATGGCAATCGTAAATTTGCCACCACAGACGCAATACCATACGCTTCAAACTGACTGTCTAATGATGAAATGCATTTTCCTACGACGCCAAATATGCGTTGGCTGAGATTAGAGGATTTTTTTGGTTTGTGTGGTTATGCTAGTGCAATATAAAAAAGTCTTGCTGAAGGACTTTAGCTGGCACACGACTACAACACAGACATGACAAAATAATATGGCAAGGTTATAAACGAAAGCGAAATACATGTGATAAGGAAATTGAATACTCAGCAAAATGTACTTACTTTCACCACCACTTTAACAATTTTCGTTGCCTAGTGTAGTCAATGCCCACTTTCTGGCTGATGCTATTCACACACTTAAAGAATTTCGTCTTCAAACCGGAAATATAATTGCAAATATGCAGTAACGAGTAACTTACTCTCGCACACAAGAGCGAGAAAATGGGAGAGAGCATATAGCGCTAGCCGAATATAGGAAACAAAACAAAAATGTAAAAACATTAACAAAAAAAATCCAATCGAACACAACACAACCAGCTAAAGAGCATCAAACACCATCGAACCTCACTTCATACAAAATTTCCCGGCATTTTTTCCGCTATGGCATAACAAAATCCAACAACTTTGGAGTTCCAAAGTAAAAATGTAAACAGCCAGAGATTAGTTTGCGCGAACCTTTCAAATGTTGTAAACGTATCGAAAACGAAGAACGGAAAGAATGAATAAAGTGAAAATTGGATTGAAATTACAGTGAAATATATCGGAAATATTTCCCATTAAAAGGCCGCGTAACGTGTGGCATGTAGTAAAGAATCAAAATAATGGAATCGAATCAAAATGAAATTAATTTAAATTAAAAACTAAAATGTAATAAACAAAATAATTGTAATTTCTTAGTAGCTGGGCATTTGTATGGCCCATTTTGAGGAAAACAAAT
>PGFW01061806.1:5000-10519 GCA_003123925.1 Haematobia irritans | reverse complement strand
ACAATTCAAACAGCTAAAAATCTCATTTCATAGCTAAAATAGCATTTACTGATCACAAATATCGACATCAAATCAACCAACCTATTATGTGATTACCTATGAGGAACATTTTAATTCAGTTTGCTATGCATACATAATCAAACCCTCCTCCTTCTCCATCTCCACCATAGTCCTCGCACTAGTAGAAAAATGAAATTCGATTTTGCAAATTTTATGAAAATTCAAATCAAAATTTTGTTATCTAAACAATAAAATCGATTGGGTGGTTGGGTGGCGATTCAACAACAAATGCATACATCTTCATCAAATAATGCAATCAAATATTTACAAGCAAAATTCAGAAAATGACAAAATTTTTGCCAAACAATAAAATCAAACAAATAAACTGAAAAACGCACACTGACATCTATGGCAGTTATATGACTCTGTAGATATAACAAAAACCACTATAGTGCCCAGTAGGAGAATATGACGGGATGTGCAGTTATTATTGAAAAAATTACTTTGTCTAAATTTTATTTCTACGGAAAATTTGGTCAAATTTTTTTTTCTATAGAAAATTTTAGCAAATTTATATTTCTACGTGAAAAATTTTAGCAAAATTTTATTTTCTATAAGATAATTTTCTAAACATTGTTGGTTCAAACATTTTATTTCTAATGAAAATTTCTCCAAAAAATTTTATTTCTAGCGAAAATTTTCTTCAAAATTTTATTCCTAAGAAATATTATAAAATTTTTTATTTACTATAGAAAATTTTGGCAAAATTTTATTTCTATAGTAAATTTTCCAACAACATGTTATTTGCTATAGAAATTTTTGTCCTTGTGAAAAATTTTGTAACCATTTTTTTCTATAAATATTTTAAACATAATTTTGATTATCTATAGAAAATTTTATTTCTATGAATTTTTTTCAAAAATTTTATTTCTAAAGAAAATTTCTCAAATTTTTAATTCAAAAGAAATTTTTAACGTTTTATTTATATAGAAATTGTGTAAAAATTTATTTTCTCCTAGAAAATTTAGGGCAAAATTTTTATTTCTAATAGTATAATTTTAGCAAGAATGTTATTCTCTGTAGAAATTTGTTCTGTGAAAATTTTGTCACATTTTTAATTTTAGAGAAATTTTTTTTTTTTCAAAATTTTTTTTTCTAAAGGGAAAATTTTAGGCAAATTTTATCTCTAAAAGAAATTTTTCCAAATTTTTATTTTAAGAATTTTCGTTCCAAAATTTTAAATTCAGAAATGTTTCAAAAAGTTTTTATTTTTATATTGAAAATTAGTGTAAAATTTTATTTTATAGAAAATTTAGTGGCAAAAATTTTTGTTTATTAGTAATTTTCCCATGTTATTTCTATAGAAATTTTGTCTGTGAATTTTGTCCACTATTTTTTTTTTCTATAGAATATTTAACAAAATTTTATTTCTATAGAATTATTGTCATAAATTTTATTTCTATAGAATTTTTTTCACAATTTTATTTCTAAAAGAAAATTGTTCTCAAATTTAATTCACAAGAAATGTTCTCAAGTTTTATTTTATATAGAATAATTGTGTAAATTTTATTTCTATAGAAATTTTGCTAAAAATTATTTCTATAGTAAATTTTAGCAAAATGTTATTTCTGTAGAAAATTTTGTTCCTGTGAAAAATTTTGTCAACATTTTTATTTTCTATAGAATATTTTAACATATACTTTTATTTCTATAGAAAATTTTGTCAAAATTTTATCTTTTATAGATTATTTTTTTTGCAAAATTTTATTTTTAAGAAAATTTTCTGAAACTTTTATTTCTATTGAAAATTTTTTAAAAATTTTATTTCTAAAGATTTCTCAAAATTATTATTTCTATTGGACGAATTTTCAAATTTTCTATTTCTAAATATATTTCTCAAGTTATTTATTTATTATGGAATTTTAGCAAATGTTATTTCTCTGTAGCAAATTTTTTGTGTCCTGTGAAAAATTTTGTCAACATTTTATTTTCAATAGGATATTTTAACAAAATTTTATTTTGTATAAAATTTTGTCAAATTTTTTTCTAAAGAAAATTTTCTCAAAATTTTATTTCTATAGAAATTTGAGAAAATTTTGTGCAAAATTTTATTTTTATGTTTTTTTCAAAATTTTATTTCTAAAAAAACATGTTCTCAAAATTTTAATTTAAAGAAATTTCGCTGAAAGTTTTATTTATATCGAATATTGTGTCAACATTTTATTTCTATAGAAAATTGTTCGTCAGAAATTTTTAATTTCGAAGAAACTTTTCTCAAAAATTTTATTTCTAATAGAAATTTGAGAAATTTTTTATATGCTATAGAAATTTTGAAGAAAATTTTATTTCTAAGAAAATGTTCTCAAAATTTTTATTTATATTAGAAATTGGTTTTGTCAAAATGTTATTCCTATAAATAAAATTTTTGATCAAAATTTCATTCGCGAAAGAAAATTTTCTCAAAATTTTATTTTCTATAGAAATTTTCTCAAATTTTTTTTCTATAGAAAATTTTTCTTCAAAAATTTTATTTCTATAGAAAATCTTGTCAACCATTATTTAATTCGATAATAGAAATTTTTGTCAAAATTTTATTTCTAATAAAAAATTTTAGGCAAAATTTTAATTTCTTATAGTCAATTTTAAGCAAAATTTATTTCTATAGAATATTTTAACAAACTTTTTATTTCTATACAACAATGTTGTCAAAATTTTATTTCTATGAAAATTTATGTTCAAAATTTTATTTTTTAAGAAAAATATTCTCAAATAGAAATAAAATTTTACACACAAAGTTTGGCAAATTTTGTAAAAGAAATAAAATAGAAACAATATTTTCTTAATCGTATTTTATAGAATAAAATTTTTGGTGTGAAATTTCTACTGGAAATAAATATTTTGACAAAATTTTGTAATAGAAATAAAATTATTTATAGAAATAAATTTTTGGATAAAATTGTTTTATGTGATAAAATGTCTGACAAATTTTATTATAGTAATAACATTTTTGACAACATTTTTCTTTATAAAATTTTGCGAAAGTTAATTAGAATGAATTTTTTTTTTTTTTTTTGATACATTTTATTTTATATAGAAAATTGTGTAATAATGTTATGTATTATAATAATTTTGTCCACAAATATTTCTATAGAAAATGTTATCAAATTTCATTTTCTAATAAAAATTTTTGGGAAATATTTTTTTCAAATAAGCTTTATTAATACATGTTCTTAATCTATATCTGTCCATAATAGTGTTAAAAATAATTGTAATAATTAGTTATAGATGCATTTTGGCGTCAATTGCCTGTTTCGGTATCAGGCTAACATGGGAAATTTTGTTAATTTTTTTTTTATAGAAAATTTTTCAAAATTTTTGTTTCTATAAAAAAAATCTCGCAATGTTTTACTTTGAGATAAATTTCTCGAAATGTTACTTGTAATAGAAAATTTTAGCAAAATTTTATGAGCTTTAGAAAATGTTGTTGAAAATTTTATTTATATAGAAAATTTTTGTCAACATTTTTATTTCTATTGTTGGTAAGGTAAGATAGATAAAGGCATTTGCAATTTTCCAATTCAATATTGGACTTCAACTTACTCACAACGCCTCCTATGTTTTCAAATACAAATGTGAGATTGAACTGATGATTCAGAGAGAGGCTGGACAAGGCGAAGAGATAAGCAAAAAAATTGCAAATATTCCTCCATCTGCCACCACCAGCCACTTTTTCCATCCGCTCTCATATACATACTCAATTGTTATATTTTTCATACGTAAGCGATATACAGGTATTGTATATGTAGGTGTGGTAGTCGGTGTGCGTATAAATCCATTCCCGATTTGTACTGAAATAACATTGAAATCGGAGAGGAGAGCAAAAAATGCAAATCTATGATTTTGATTCATTGATGATATTGCTGATTGGCATAGAGGCTTTTATGTTAGTGGTGTGGTTCATGGTAACACAACTGCCACACCACAAATTCATTTCCCTCATTGCAAGTGATGGTTCTGAGAAACACACCATATCTGCTAAACATATACAATGTACGAGTATGTGTGTATGTTATATGCTTAACTTAATTTGTTAATTATGGATTTCTCGATGGACTCAATATTAGTGGTTTGTTTTTAAAGAGACAATTGAGAAATGACTTGAAAAATTCTAAGTAGATTCTTTGCAGCAAAAACATTGAGTCCACAGAACTGAGATTGAAATGCTTTAGTTTCACCACACTCCCCACCAAAATAGTCAATTTGAACTGAAATATTTTGACCTTCTATTAATGATTTTGGAGCATGACTTCGAGAGAAGAGGCATCATGAGGGCTGAAAATGTTTTTATTTGCGTTCTATATTTTGAAAGCTTTAACTTTTGAAATAAAATGTTCGAGCAAAATTTTCTAAATAGAAATAAATTTTGACAAATTATCTTTAGAAAAAAAAATATTTGACAAAAATTATGTAGCAGAATAAAAATTTTGACATTTCTATAGAAATATTTTTTTTTTTCTTTTAATTTTCGGATAGCTAATAAATTTTCGAACAAAATTTTCTATAGAAATACAAATTTTGACAAAATTTTCTAGCAGAAATAAACAGATTGTTAACATTTTTTTGTATAGAAATAAAAAAATATTTGACAAATTTTCTACTAGAAACAATTTTTTTTTAATTTTGATTGGAAATAAAATTTTGGGTTAAAAATTTCTGCTAATAATAAATTTTTACCAAATTTTCTAAGAAATAATTTTGACAAAATTTTCTATAGCAATAAAATTTTATGAACATTTCTATCAAACTAAGAAACGTTTGAAAATTTCTATGAAGATGAAATATAACACAAAATTTCCGACAATAAATCCAATTTTTTTTAGACAAATATCGACGCTACTTGTAAATTTTTGTTGTAATTTTCTAATAGAAATAAAGTTTTGTTAAAATTTTTAATAGCAGATAAATATTTTGCGATTATGGGCTTGAGTATGAGCCAATTCCTGCATAGGTTTGTTGGATACGCATCATACTAAATATCAGCGTAACGAAATTTCAACGAATTCGGAGGAATTTTTGTCTTGCCAAGGGACTCGCGGAGGTCAAATCTGGGGATCGTTTATATGGGAAAGACCTATATATATTATGGATCGAATTTTCGACCAATTTTTGCATGGGTGATTGAGGCCAATATGATTAACACGCATTGTACCAAATTTCAACTGAATCAGATGAATTTTGGTCTTCAAAGGACTCCGGAGGTCAAATGCATGGTTGATCGGTTTATATGGGGCTATATATAAATTTATGGCCTCGAATGTGGAACAATTTTTGCATGGTAATTAGACACCATATGCCAAGCACCGATGTAACAAATTTCAGCCGGATCGGATGAAATTTGCTTCTCTTAGAGGCTCTGAAAAGCGCAAATTGGGGGATCGGTTTATATGAAGGGCTATATAATTTTAATGAACGCGATGGGGAACCAATTTGTGCATGGTTGTTAGAGCATATACTCAAAC
>PGFW01061806.1:0-2500 GCA_003123925.1 Haematobia irritans | reverse complement strand
TATGTGAGACGGCATACTTTGGCGACAGTAAAAATTTTAACTTTTTATTACCACATGCGTAGACAACATATGTATCAATAACATGTATTTCCGATTTTTTTGTCCGATTTGCTGATTTTCTTTTATATTATTCTAAGCTTCATTATATGGATCGCATATTTGAAAACACATATTAGGTCTGTTTCGCGTACCTTTTCCAGTAAAAATTCCAGTAAAAACTAGCAAGAGAGTAAGAGTATATTTTACACTCTTGCTTAAAATTGCTGAAAGTACACGAACGGTATCCAGTAACTATTTGCCACATTGAAAATTTTCAGCTGCTAAAACATTGAACAAAAAACGGAATCATGTATGATTTAACTTCCAAATTGGGGGGTGCGTAGTTTGCCGAAACATGTACATTTGATAATTGGTAGCTTTGTTTTGTTATCAATAACAGCTGGCAACGTAAATGCTATGGTTTGCAAGATTTTAGCTGGGGAAAAATCTCTAGCAAAACTTTGCAATTTCTTCTATCTCATAACTGTGCAAATGTAGTCTCTCTCCGGCTCTCTTTTGGTGGCGTTTTTGGGGTGTAAACGAACGAACTTCCAGTAAAAATTTGTAAACAATTATCAAAAATTATCCGTGCTTCTCGGAACGGAGCTATTATGTTTTGGCGTACATTTTGGCGACAATCCGTTACTTGATTGTGTTGCCACATGTTCACATTTCGTTCCGGCGTATTTTCAACCGCCGTTTTTCACCAGGGTGTTTCATACATTTTTTTTTCCACTTTCTAATACGGACGTTTCATACGCTCCCTTTTTTTCAGTATTGGATTTGATTGTGAAGTAATGAATTTCGACGCCAGTTTTTGGAAGTATGATTTCGACGTCAGTTTTTTTTTATTGAGACAAAACATCAAGTACTTGTCTCCATTAAGAAAATTTCGTCTAAAATTATTTCAAATATATATTTATACTCAATTTTTTATTTATAGGGTGGTACTTTGTTCTGTTTTGGCTCTTTTTCTAAAGATTACCTATCAATTTTTAAATATTAAATTGAGCGTAATCATGTTTTTTAGATCATTTTCTCTGCAAGCCAAGCGTTACTTTACGAGTTGTTGGTGAATAAAATCGAAGATACACAAAAAAAATTATGATTAAATTGTCAGGAAAATAAATTGATCTAATATGGTTTTTTAATTTGAAATGTCTTTAAGCCTTTAACTGGGTAGGCGTGTGGTAAAATTTACCACTCGAACACTCGTTTAACATATAATTTTAAAACAGAGTGTGAAATAAAGTAATATGTTAATGCAATTGAAAGATACATATAATATTTTCGAAAAATTATTGTTTTATTTTCGTTAAATACAATGTTTACTAATCAACAAATTATAATAATGAATACAAAATAACCCCATTTTTTTTAGCAGAAAAAAACTATTTAATGTAAAAGAGGGGGGTAAAAATTTTAGCCACATCCTCGCCTAAATTGCGCAAAAATTTCACTCTCACCGGTTAAAGGTTAATCAAGGAAATGATAGTATCAAATTTATTGTTTTAAATAAATTTTTATTTAAAAATTAAAAAAAAATGTTCCATTACTTTCTTGCGAGTTTTTTTTTTTTAATTAAAAATTTAAAAATTTTCAAACATTGGCATAATTAACTTAATGTTTTCATCTTGATTGAAAAGTTAAGTGTTTCAATTAATTTATTAATTGAAAATTTCAACTTCTACTAATTTTCTATTGGACAAATTTTGATGATATTTTTTTCTGTATAGAGGTGGGTACTATGTTTCGGGTGTTCGGTTTTTTTCAGACCAAAGACAGCTAAATTAAAAAAGTACAAATATAATTTAATGTAAGACGATTATATTTTGATCGAGTCTTGCCAAATAATGGATGGAAAAGATCCAAGCAATTGATTGCAAATAATTTTATATTTCTAAATTAGTTAATTAAAAAAAGTACCCGTGAAAACAAGCTGGTTTTCAGCTTGAAAACTGAACATAGCACTCAGCTCAATACCAAAAAATAAGGCCAATACTAAGATCGTGTTTCTAAACCCAAATTACAGGTGCAAAAAAATATTTTCTAATCAAAACAAAACATCGAAGAATTGGTCAAATATCAAGTCAAAAATTTTTTCCTACAACATAACATAGCACTAAGCGAAAATAGTCGAGCTATTTAACTAATTTTTATGTTTAATAATGGACGCGATGTAATTCGTTAATACAACGAACTATAATGTTCTTTCTTTACTCAATGAATCCATTTGTAAAATATTGGAATATTTTTTCTATTACCTGCGAAACAACCGCTTTAGAACATTTTATTTATTCATTAAAATAATTAATTCTAAACTAAATTTTTACTCAATTAATGCGTGGCGTTGTAATGCCAACTTATGTAAAATTCCTCGATAATACTACACAGGAAAAAGGTTAATAACTATATTATAGTAGAATTTAATATCCTGGAGTACTTTTTAACTTGCAGCTTC
>PGFW01061775.1:0-10410 GCA_003123925.1 Haematobia irritans | reverse complement strand
ATGTTGGAAAATGATGCACCCCTACGTTGGCTACAATTTCATGATAAATTTTCACCCTGTGCAAAAATCATTAAAATTATGTACCTGAGTTCCCATTTACGGTACAACCCTCTACTTCAATTTAAGAAAAAAAAAAAAAAAAAACAAACAACGCGACCCAACAAGGGAACCCTCTCCCACCCTTCGCTCCACTCCGACCTGATATGCGCGACTATCACGCTACCCTATATTAATTTCGCAACTACTCCAATGTAACGCCTATAAATTCTATCAAGGTAAATCGACAAAGTTTATTTTCAATTTCCCCTCCCCAACCCAGATATCGAAAAATCATATACTAATTTAAAACATCATGTATAAATTTAATCACCTACCTCCCACGTTCCCTGTAAATTGTCAATTAGTATCAGCGATGTTTAAATTTTGCCTCTATTGTTTTAAAGGGACGTCACTTTCCCCGATACAATATTCGACAAACATCGTAGTGAATAAGCACCCCTAACTTTCCCAGAAAATTCGTGAAACTTTCCTTCAAGTGTGGGGCAAGAAAGGTTTGCCTCGTTCGTTCATAACCTTCCCCCACTGCTCTTGTAAATTTCAAGAAAACTTAATAACTTTTGTGTTTTTTTTTGTTCTTTTTATTTGCAGTTTTAGAGGAGGACCTCCTCCGCCCGATCAAATATCGAAAAATGATGTAATGTATCTTTTGTAAATCGCTCAGAAAATGTCAAGCCAAAATTATAAGCCTAAAGGGGCGGGCCTCTCTTCCGTCCAAATATGCACAAAATCAGGTTATCAACTATTAAATATCGTTAACCTCTCCCCAGCTCCTCTGTAAAATTTCAAGTAACTCGCGTAAAGTTTAATGTATTCTCTGCAGTACTTAAGAGAAGCCGGATGTCTCCCTAATGTCCTTTTATTTTATTATTAAAAAATTAGAACCTGATAATAAATATTATAAAAACCTCAACCCTTTTTTACGTAAAATTTCAGTCGGTCGGGAGTCTTAGTTTTCCTTTCACCTTACTTTAAAAAAACAGTCGGGCAAAGGGTGGTCCCCCTCCCCGGACCAAATATCGCAAAAATAACTGTACTGCGGATTTTGTCTGAGATGGCAACCCCAAGCATTCAATGCGAAAATTTCAAGCAAATCGCATAATTTTGCTTCCAGTTTCAAAAAAGTAGGCGCAAGGGGGAGGTCCCCCCTCCCCGGTTCCACATATGAAATCATCAGGTACCCCATGATTAATCTCCATAACCTCACCACATGTTTCTTAAATCTCAAGATAATTTAGAGAATTTTACGTTTTTTCACTGTACTTTAAAAAAAGTCGAACAAAGGGGAGCCCCCTCCGCCGCCACAAATATCGAAATAAAAAGTAGCGGATCTTGTCTTACATGGCCCAACCCCAATCATTCAATTAAAATTTCAAGCAAATCCGTCAACATTTGGTCTAAATTTCAAAATCGCGACAAAGAAGGAGCGTCTCCTCTCCGCGACCATTAGTCAAAAATGAGTACCCTATTTTCAAGCCCACATGAGTGCCCCCCACGACTCTGAAAGTTTCAAGTAAATCGGTTCACCGTTGTTCACGCCAACCCGGAACATACAAATAAAACAAACAAAACAACATAAACAAAACATATTAATCTTGAATTTTATTATATTATAGATTTTGTCAAATTTTTATTTTCTATTCTAATCCACAATGACCTGAAATAGTCTAAGTGAGCCTGGAATTTTAATGCGGGCTGCCACTTTAACCTTTATTTCTATAGAAAAATTGTTTCCAAAAACATTTTAATCTATAGAAAAATTTTGTCAAAGTTTTATTTCTATAGCACAATTTTGTCTACAAATTTTATTTCTATAGAAAATTTTGTCAAAATTTTATTTCTATAGAAAATTTTGTCAACATTTTATTTCTATAGAAAATTTTGAAAATTTTTATTTTTATAGAAAATTTTGTCAAAAATTTTACTTTCGTTTTGTTGTTATTGTTGGTTTCTCTTACAATCCATTATTGTTGTTTTGATTAAATCAGCTTAAAACCAGTGCATTGACTAAAAACTACAAGTGTAGCCGCTAACCAACAGAGGAAACGTCATGCCTTGTCAAATTACTTAGGCAAAGCCCTATAGACTGCAAGATGGTTGTACGCTACAGCGTTTCGGAATTACCACATTCCTCATCAACTCCTCTACTTGCAGCACAACACTCATCAACCAATTATCAGAATACACTGCCGTAGAAAAAGTTTCTATATTAAGAAATGTGTCATTAAAATATACAGCCAAATGACAAACCAATTCATTAATATAACGAAAATTTTTTCGTTATTAAACGAATTTTCTGTTAGTCAACGAAACATTTCGTAGTATAACGAACATTCTCATTGATCTTAATGAAAATGTTTCTTGTATTCCAAATGAAAAAATTTTCGTTGGCCTCAAGTTTTAATGAAATTTTCTCTGATAGTGTAGATTCGGGTAATTCACTCAACCCAAAGTGAACTAAACATAATGGTGGGTCAGTTAAACTTGGTTTTTTGTTCTTTACTGAAAATTGGCACGGGGAAGTGAACTTTCAGATGAATAAGCGGAACAATTTACGCGTAATGAAGCCTGGTTGTAAAATAAATTGGCATACACTGGAACACCGCGCGATACGATTATAATTTTTTGGTCTCTAGAAATTAAGGCTTTTTTCTTAAGTGAAAGTCACACTCTTAATGATTGATATCTATACTCTAATTTATCAATAAATATTATTTCCTTACTGTACGAGTAATATAATATCCTATTTCATAAGATCTTACAAAAAATAATACGACTTAGACAATGACTACATATCAAATGCCAATTGAATTGGTTGGATTTCATTAAAATAATGGTACGCTGTGTCATTATACTACGTTCGCCTTTCATTCATACAATGAAAAAAACTGGGTTCATACAAGAATGCATTTCGTTGCAATTACAACCATATAAAACTGCCATCCATACAATGCAATAAATTGCATTCAAACAACGAAGTAATATTCGTTAATACAACGAAAAGGCTACCGGTAGAAAGCCCAACGTAATTATTTTCGTTAATACTACGAAATGTACTCCATAAAGGGTTTCGCTAAATTTATAACGATGAAAATTACGTTTTTATAAACGAAAATGCGTTACATTGGCTGACTTTTAATTGAAGCAATCTTTCGCTTAATACAAACGTAGTAAATTCATCGATTAACGAAAATTTTGTCTACAGTGTATAGAAACATCTCTGCTTAAAAATTGTTTTACAATCTATATTCAACATTTTAATTCTATATGAAAAATTTTTTGTCAACATTGGTTATATAGACATTTATGTCAAAACCGATTTGCGTTTCCTACTAGGACAGTTTTTGTCATAAATTTTATTCTACTAGAAAATTTACTGGTCAAAAATCTTCATTCTATAGCTTTATATAAATTTTATTTCAGTTAGGAAAAGAGTTTGTCAAAACATTTTATTTTCTATAGAAAATGTTGACAAAATTTTTTCTATTGCCAAAGTTTGTGAGCACTTTTTATCTCTATAGAAAATTGTAACGATTTTATTTCTATAGAAATTTGTCAAAATTTTATTCTATGGAAAATATAGGTCAACATCTTATTTCTCACAGAAAATTTTCAAAATTGGTTATTTCCATAGAAAAATTTTGTCAAAATTTTATCTTCTGTTCAGAAAATTTTGTACAATTTCCGATTTCTATCCGAATTATTTTGTCAAAATTTTATTTCAGGTAGAAAAGAATTTTATTTCTGTAGAAAATTTATACAAAATTTCATTCTATAGACAAATTTCCTGTAACATTTCTTTCTATTTGAGAAGTTTCGTCAAAAATTTTCACCTAGAAAAACTTTGTGCCATTAGAAAAATTTTGTAATGATTTAATTCTCTATAGAAAATTTTGTCCAAAATTACTTATTTCTATAGACAATTTTACCAAAATTTTATTTTTTATACAAAATTTTTGTTAAATTTTCATTTCAGCTCAGAAAAATTTTGTCCAACATTTTCTTTCTATGAGGCCTTAGATCAATTTTATCTCTCTAGAAAACCTTTTGTCTCATTAGAAAAATTTTGTAATGATTTATTTCAGCACGAAAATTTTGTCAAACAAAAAATTGTATTTCTATAGAAAATTTTTGTCAAAAATTGTATTTCTTATAGAAAATTTTGTCAAAAAGTTTTATTTCTATAGAAAATTTGTCAACATTTTTGATTCTATGGAAAATGTTGCCCAATTTTATTTCTATAGGAACATTTTGTTGCAAAATTTTTAATTCTATATAAAAAATTTTGTAAAAATTTTTTTTCTATCTAGAAAATTTAGTCAACATTTTATTTCTATTACAAAACTTTTGTCAAAATTTTATTTCAGTAGAAAATTTTTTGGGCAACAATTTCATTATTTCTCTAGAAAATTTTTCAAAATTTACTTCTACGAAAACTTTGTCAAAATTTTAGTTCTATAGAAAATTTCTTCAAAATTACATCATTTATTTCCATAGAAAACTTTAACAAAATTTTATTTCTATAGAAAATTTATCCAACAATTTATATTCAGCAGAAAATTTTTCATCAAAATTGTATTTCTATAGAAAATTTTGCTCAACATTTTATTTTCTATGGAAAATTTTGCCCAATTTTTATTAACTATACGGAAATTTTGTCAAAAATTTTAATTCTATATAAAATTTTGTAAATAAAATTTTATTCTATAGAAAATTTAGTCAACATTTTATTCTTTATACAAAATTTCTGTCAAAATTTTATCTTCCAGTAGAAAATGTTTTGTCCAAAATTTTTATTCTCTATAGAAAATTTTGTCAAAAGCTTTTACTTCTACTGACAAACTTTGTCAATAATTTTAGTTCTATTAGAAAAATTTCTCAAAATGTTATTCCCCATAGAAATTGGTAAACAAAATTTATTTCTATAGAAAAATTTCCAAAATTTTAATTTCACAGAAAATTGTCAAAATTGTATTTCTATAGAAATTTTGGTCCAAAATTTTATTTCTATAGAAAATTTTGTCAACATTTTATTTCTAATGGAAAAACTTTTAAGCCCAATTTTTATTTCTATAGAATATTGGTCAAAATTTTTAATTCTATATAAAACTTTTGTAAAATTTTATATTCTATAGAAAAATTTAGTCCAAATTTTATTTCAGTTAAAAACATTTGTCAAAATTTTATTTCTATAGAAAATTTTGTCAAATCTTTACTTCTACTCTTGAAAACTTTGCTTCAAAATTTAGGGTTACTATAGGAAAATTCTTGCCAAAATTTTATTCCATAGAAAAATTTAGACAAAAATTTTATTTCCTATTAGAAAAAATTTTCGCAAAATTTATTTCTATTGAAAATTTTGATCAAATATTTATTTCAGTATAAAAAATGTTGCCACATTTTATTTCTGTAGCAAAAGTTTGTCAAAATTTTTTTATTTACTATAGAAAATTTTGTAACCAACTTTTATTTTCTATACGAAAATTTTTCAACAATTTTATTTGCTATGGAAAATTTCTGTCACCATTTTAATTCTATGGAAATTTTTCCCAAAATTTTTATTTCCATCGAAAAAATTTGTTCAAAATTTCATTTCTGTAGAAAAATTTTTACAATTTCACTTTCTATAGAGAACATTTTGTCAAATTTTATTTCTTATTTGTTGTTTTTTTTGATCTCAGCTTAAAAGCCATGCATTGGACTAAACTAACGAAGTGCTTAGCTTAACCAACAGAGGAAACAGTATGCTTGTCAAATTTATTTGCAGGCAAAAGCCCTATAGACTGCAAGATGTTGTTCTATGTACAGCCTGTTTGGCGAATTACCACATTCCTCATCAGGGATCCTCTATTTGCAGCCAAAACTATCAACCAATTAATCAAATAAATTCGGGTGAATTCACTCAACCCCAACGTGAACTACACTTGAACCTCCCGTAGCAAAAGATTTTGTCAACAATTTATTTCTATAGAAAATTTGACAAAATTTTGATTTCAACTTGGAAAATTTTGTCAAAATTTTATTTCTAAGACATTTTTACCCAAATTTTATTCATTTATTAGAAAATTTCAACATGATTCAACAATCTATTTTCTATGGAAAATTTTGCCCAAGTTTTATTTCTACTAGAAAAATGTTTGTCAAATATTATCTATTTATATAGACAACTTTGTCAACAACAACTTTGATTTCTATAGAAAAGTGTCCAAATTTCATTTATTGATCGAAGATTTTGTCAAAATTTATTTCTAATAAGAAATTTTTTGCTTAAAATTTTCATTTCAGAAGAAAATTTTGCTCAAAATGTTATTTCTATGAAAAAGTTTTGCCAAAATTTATTTATTATCGAAATTTTGTCAAAATCTTTATTTTTCGCGGAAAAGTTGTCCATATTTTCATTTCATATAGAAAATTTTTGTCAAAATTTTATTTCTCTATAGAAATTTTTGTCAAAAATTTTATTTTCTGTATAGAAGTTTTTTGTCAAAATTTAATTTCTATAAAAAAATTTTGTTCAAAATTTTATTTCTATAGAAAAGTTTTTGCCCAAATTTTATTTCTGTAGAAACAAAAATCCTGTCAAAATTTTATTTCTATAGAAAATGTTGTCCAAATTCTTTTTCCATAGAAAATTTTATTTCTATATAAAATTTTTTCAAATTTTATTTGTGGATTTCTGTCAAATTTTAATCCAATAGAAAAAGATGCGTCAGAAATTTAATACCAATAGAAAATAGATGGTCAAAATTTTCATTTCTATAAGAAAATTTTGTTAAAATTTTATTTCTATAGAATTTTGCTTCTCAAATTTTAATCCAAATAGAAAAAATTTGTCAAAATTTTATATTCTAATTAGCAAATTTTCGCCAAAATTTTATTTCAATAGAAAATTTTGTCAAATTTTATTTCAATAGAAAATTTTGTCAACATTTTAATTTCTATAAAATTTTGCCAAAATTTTATAGTTCAATAGGAAAATTTTCAAAATTTTATTACTTAGAAAATGTTATCAAAATCTTTATTCTATAGAAAATGTTTGTCATAATTTTATTTCTATGGAAAATTTGTCCAATTTTATTTCTATAGAACAATTTTGTTAAAATTTTATTTTCGGTACTAGAACCAACTGTGGCAACTTGGTTCATTGCTTTAAAGCTACAAGAATTTCAATACTGTTTTTTGTACTTAATAGAGTACACCCAATACAATGCTCAATATGTGAAACTTTTACTCCTATCATATGTGGAAGTATTTGTCTGTAAATAATCGAAGAGTACCGGCATAAGGGAAGGAAGAAGCCTTTTTCGATGGCGATTACAACTAAGATTACATCAGCACACTTTTTTTTAAGGTAACTTCGTTTATTCCACAGGGTCGATTAAAATTTGCATATCTCATAGCATTTGTAGAACGGGAAACAACAAAATCTACTTTTAAGAATATTGGAAATGGCTTGCCCTTTTTGATGACAAGAAACACCGAGAAAATAACATCGTAGATTAACTTGTATTGTTGGCAATTATTTTTCGCAAAAATATACGAGAGTTTTTAAAAAATGGACATGAGACCATTAGCGAAAGTTAAAAGGGCTTTTGGAAATTGAATATGGCAGAAAAATAAAAAAAATAAATGAATAAATAAAAAATAAAAAAAGAACAATGCAGAAAAATTAAAAAAAATACATAAATAAAAATTTCTAATGGGAAAAATATGTATATTCGTCCGGGTGGAGCCCTAAATCAAATAAAATCAAATACTAAATAAAATAGTTTAATTTGAAATTTCTTCACCGTAGCGGATTACTTGAAAATATATAGAAAGTAGGGGAGGGTATTATAACAAATTCATAAAACGGTTATAAACTAAATTTGAAATATCTCCTTAGGATTCAACATAGTTCTAGGCTTATAATTTCAGGACAATCGTATATGTCTATGTGGGGACTTTACCAAAATATCTATTTCAGGCAAATCGGAGACAAAATGCAAGATATAAAGGGCAGAAGTCAAATCGGGAGATTGATATATATGGGAGCTATAGAAAACCACATACGGCACACCCATTTGTGGACCTACAGTATTTCTAAATTTAATTTAAGGCACCGGATAAAAATTGTGGAGTCTAAAAGCCTAAGAGGTCAAATCGTTCTATATATGGGAGTTTTTACTACAAAATACGGATGAAAAAAAAAAAACAAGTAATATATGAGTCCGTAAAAATTCGGCGCGAGGCTGAATCTTATTGGTACTTCCTTCACTATAGGTTTGCGTAGAAACTTCTACGAAAGATTGTCATCCACAATCGAATTATCTGGTGGAGTGTAAGTTATATCTTAGGAATCTTGTGTTCTAAATATAGTGAAGAGATAAGTTGTCCATTTATTCGTTCATGGTATTAATTAAAAATAGACAAACATGGATAATGTCTGATTTTTCAAATATAAATGTAACGAGATCGAATAGTTGAGGTGAGTTTTGCACTTGTTATCGTTATAGGTAGCACAATGATTTATGTGGGAGAGGGAGGGGGAGTCGCTGGTCATCAGTAATAATTGAAGCTAATATTACCTTTTCCGACATCTATGGAGAGAGGGGGAACTTGATGAGCATGGATTTAAATTGTGATTTGAGGGTGATTGGGAGATCGAAATAGATATTGTGTGTCACTAAATATAATAACATATAACCTGATTATTTGCAATTTATTAGTTGTAGGCTGATGGTTTTGTGGGGTTTGAGCGGCCAGCTTTTTCAAATTTTTATGGGGTGAATTCATCCAACAAGAGTACCCTTCAGAGAAAGAACACTGTGTCTCGTCGCACAGCCACGTGATCCAGAAAACAAATCTACATGGATTCAGGGGTGTAATGGGTGGGCGAGACTATATAGGAAGATTTACTGGAGTGCTTAACATATGTGAACAACATAATTCTCTCGCATGGTTTGTTCTAAATATTTTTTCAAGAGTCTTACTTGTGTGGAGCGAGAGATTGTGATCTTAACTACGAATCAAGGTTATTGAATTTTTTTCTGTAGTGCCATATAAGGCAGCTGCGCGGAGGAATCAAAATTCATTGAGAAGGAATAGTGTCTTATTTATGTTGGGTTCCGGATATCATTCTACTCACCACTATACTGGGCAAGCATCGTATTAGATAACGTGCCATGTCTAATGTTGTGTGTGGAGGGCATAATATAGAATAACGTTAATCTTATCGTTCATAACTAAAAATTACAAGAATCTGGAATGATCATATTTTTTTTTTTTATATGTGTCATATGTGGGCTACGTGAGGAGTTCTATATATCGTTAGTGCGAGCTTCTGGGTGAAGTCACTATGGGAAGTGGACTATAATATTCGGCTCCTATAGGAAGCTATATTTCTAACGGGCGCGATATTTCGATCCGAGACATATAGATATGTTTGCATTGGTGAGTAAATAACTTTTAATAGGTCCTTATTTAATACGCAGTTAGGTATTCGAAATAATCTTCATTCAAATTATCAGTAATCGATATTTTTGTGGGGTCTGTGCGAGGAGGCGTCTGTGGGCTCAGCAAATCATTTAAGTATGAAGTTCATGTTTTAGTATTCTATGGGGGTTATATCAGCTATATGTAATTTATAAAGGGAATAGAACTAAACGATGTGGAGCAAATTTTTGCATGGGTCATTCTTAGGGGAGACACAAAATAGTAACTAAGAGACACTCATGTTATTCATATATTTCAGCAGATCGGAATGAAAATATTTTGCTTCATCATATATATATTGAGGGTTTTCTTCAAGACCGAATGGCTTTGGGTGGTTTTTCCAAACTATATTGGGGGAGTTCACTCGAAATTAAGCCTTTTCGCTCTAGGACGACCCCCATATGTTAAAAAGAGGAAAGAAGATTTTTATGGGCAAAAAGGGAAGAAGTTTTTTTTGTGTTTATCCATAAGTATAAAAATAAAACTTTTTCAATTTTTTTTCTTTAAGGTTCTTTTTTTGGGTTGGGGAATTTTTTTTTTTTTCTCCAAAAATTTTTTTTTTTTTTTGGGAGTTGGTTTCCGAAACGGGACACAACTAAATAAAAGGTCCTTTTTTTTTTTACGCTCCTTAAAGCCCCAACCATCCCAAATTTTTTTTAAAAACAAGAGTGAAGAATTAATGCAAAAAGAGTTTACCATTAATAAAAAAAATTTTCCTTTTTTTTTAAAGTTTTTTGGGTGGATTTCCAATTTTTTTTTTGGGGGTGGGTCAAAACGAAATTTTTAAAAAAAGTTCCTTTGTTGCGCGGGCTACCCTTAAGACGCCCCCATATGATTAAGGAGTTAATTTGGCAAAAAAAAAGAATTTTCAATATAATA
>PGFW01061769.1:9615-26652 GCA_003123925.1 Haematobia irritans | reverse complement strand
GCATACACAAGGAAGTGGGGTTCGATCCCTGTCGACTGAACACCAAAAAGTTTTTCTGCGGTGGATTATCGCCACCTCAGTATGCTGGTGACATTTTCTGGAAGGTTCAAAGCTTCTCTAAGTGTTTTACTGCAATGTGGAACGTCGTTCGGATCGCTATAAAAAAGCGAGGTCCCGTGTCATTGAGACTTAACATGGAACCGGCAGCAACTCAGTGAAAGAGAGAAGTTTCTCCAATGTGTGTATCCAATGGACTGAATAGTCTTGTAGTGAGGTAACCTGATACTCAGGCCAAAGAATAGCAGCTCTGAGAATTCATAATACCGAACAACATGAGGGGAAGCCGCATTCTTAATAGCAGGGATGGAGGAACGAGACAAAGGTCAGATATTCATTTTGGATCTGTTAGTCGACTCTAAAGAGGCAAACTATAAAGAGATAAAGAAAATGGCGTTCAGTCCAGAGACCTACAGTTCTGAGAATCACTTCAACATACCGCACAGGGGAAGCCGCTTGGTAATGGCAGGTATGATTCCTAATAGGCCTTCCACAGAACATTGAAGCGGAAAAAGTATTCCGGGGCCAAAGAAAAAGGCACCACAAACTTGAACCGGAATATTCCAACAAGGGATCCGATATAAATAAGGTTGAGACGATCGAGGCAATGAGACAGAAGGTAGATCGGACACACCGACTTGTAAACCACATACAAAACTATGCGTGAGAGAGAGAGGCATCGGAAAAGCGCATACTACATAACTTAGATGCTCTTCTGGTTACTGGCTACTTTTCGAAAGTATCTGTACCTTTATGGTGGGAATGCAGGTTTCAAGCTACATTATTTACGAAGATGGAAAGGTCACGGATGACACTGAGCATATATTTCTTTAGATGTAGTCCGCCAGGAAAAGCGGCCTGAGAGCTCGAAGATTCATTTGAGTATGCTCTTCTTTCTCCAAAGAAATATAATCCACAAGATGGTTCAAAGTGATGAGGACGATTCAGGGGATACGCTGGATCCTTCACATCGGAAAGTAATGCGTCAGCTGTACCGAGGGGGAAATCATAGGGAAGAGGGATTTCAATTAGCCAAGTATAGTCGAGAATGATGACCTAGTCCGTCCCGCAGGTGGTTGCACTGGATCGTGCATAAAAACATTCCTATAAAAAAAATTGCTACTCGAACGCCTGGGCAAGGGAACATGTCAGACGCAGACCTTTGAGACGTTCCAACCAGAACTCAGCACCACTCCCACACACAACACGAGGCAACCAATAAAGGCCTTTAAAAATAAGGTTCTTCGCTGTTCTTGTCCCGGATCTAAATACCGTTGGACGTTCTTTGCGTGGGTCAGCTTTGGAGGACTAAGGCTGGCATTAAAAAACTACCAAACTGTCGATTCATTTCGCCCTGGAATGGCGCCGAAAAAAATGGGCAGGAGCCACTTGTTTGTCGATCGTTAAAAAGGCCATAATTCGTGCCATATGTTGCCTATTCGAATAGAAAATCTTGATATCTATCGAATTTTGTAATATGAAATCATTTCTGCTCCATCACCATTATATCCTTCCCACCTGATGTTATCCTTGATGACTATCCATTCCGTTTGTGTTACTGTTCGCATGGTGCGACTGACTGGCGTGAAGTCGATTTAAAAGAGCGATGAAAAATTTTCGACATTTATCATTGAAATGTAGTTCCCATATATCATCCGCATTTTGGTTGATCTTCCATAGAACCATAAGTGAAAAACGTTCACCGATAGTTGGACACAGTTTTAAAATTGTTGAAATACCAACTTTTTTATCAAACAAAATAAATTTTTATTCTTAGAATATTTCCCATTTACGGTTTTGAAGTCCTTTGAGTCCATCAACTCCATAAACAAACTCGCTCTTCTGCCAAACCGATACCATAAATAATGGCACAAAATATTCCCATCTCCTTTGTAAAAACAGACAATGACTACATCTTTTTTTCGATCGATCCTGCTGGCCATAAACTGAACAATCAAAGTATGACAGTGACGTGTCCATTTTTTTTTGCGTCTGAGTCCAGTCAAGCCTTTTTTAAGTGCAATGCATATTCATAATTTCAGCAACAAAAACCAAAGATGCTACGGCGGTGAATTGGTTATAGCAAACTCTCACACGTTCCATAAGAAATGGAATTAACATCAGCTGTGGCGTACATTTTGGATGAGGGGTGATGGGGAACAAAATGATCATCCGATCATGATCTTTAAATTAATTTGGTGTTTTGTTTTTTAAATATTTTCTATAAAGAATGTTTGCTAACAACAACATTCGCATTGTATTGAGGCGACTTGCAGCGGCAGCAGCAGCAGTCCATCCGCCTTAAAAGTCCGTCCGTCGTCCGTCCGTTCCATCTGTCTGTCCATTCAGCCGTCATCCGTATGTATCATAAGGCCAGGCAAGTAAACCACTCAAGTAGCGACGTCATCTTTTTGACAAAAAGAAAAACAGCAACTATCAAAAGTCATAAGCATCACTTAATCATACGATGTTTTTGAGGTGGCGATAATGTGTTCTCTCCATTTTCAGGGATGTCGTTAAAAGAGTGGGGTTTATCGAGTATAAATTTTATAATATATATTAAAAAACTCGAAAATTAACATAATTTAAATTGAAATTGAAATAAAATTAAAAAAAATAAAATACAATTTTAAATTATAACTAATATTGTTTAGATTAAAATAAATTTTTATTTTTATTTATTTTTTTAGTTCACTTTTTTTCTATTTTATTTTATTGCTTTATATTTTACGTTTATGTTTATTTTATGTTAATTTGGAATTAACATTTTTCAACGAAATTAAATTAATTTTATTTATAAACTTATCAAAGGTTTAAAAATTAAGTTTAAATTAAAGGATTTTGATTTTTTATTTTTTAATTTTTTCGTTGTTTTTGTTAATTTACTTTATTTGATTTCATTATTTTAGTTTAATTTATGGTAATTTTGTATTTCTTATATAATTTTTCTTGCTTATATATTTAAGGTACAAAATTCAACTTATATTTGGTATAAATTTAAAATTATTAATTAATATTAAGATCGAACATATACATTAATTGATATTAAAATAATATTTAAACAAAATTAAAAACAAATTTTTAAATTTTTATTTTATTCATTACATTATTTACGGGCAACTATTATTTTTTAATTAAATTAAGTATAAATCATTTATTTGAATTCAGCTAAAACATTCATACTTTAAGTTTGACCATTTTGAAATTTAAATTTAAAATAAATTGAAATGTGTAAAATTTATTTTACTTTCATGTTGTTTTTTTATTTATTCAATTTATTTATTTGAGTTTTAGTTGAACTTTTTTTATTTTAGTTTATGTTATGTTAGTTTATTTTTATTTTTTCTTTTAGTTTAGTCTATTCAATTTTGTTAATATATATTTTTTTTCAGTTTTACTTTATCTTATTTTCTTTTCATTTAAATGAAAAATTTATATTTAATTTAAGTTTAAATTATATTCATTTGAATTCAGTAAAAAACTAAACTAACATTAACGTATTAAAATTAGAATTAAAATTTATTTTATTTTTTTTATATTTTATTTGTTTTTTATTTTACTTTAAACGCTAATTTGGGGAAATTGACTTAATTAAGTTTAAATTAAAGGATTTGATTTTATTTTAATTTTTTTCGTTGTATTTGTTATTTTATTTTATTTTACTTTATTTGATTTCATTATTTCAGTTTATTTTTTATTTAATTTTTTGTATTTCTTATATATTTAAGGTACAAAATTCAACTTATATTTGGTATAAATTTAAAGTTATAATTAATATTAAGATCGAACATTAAACATAAATTTGATATTAAAATAAAATTAAAACAAATTAAAACAAATTTTAAATTTTATTTATTAATTTTTTATTTATTTTTTTATTAAATTATTTAATTTTTTTATTAAATTTAGTATAAATCATTCATTTGTATTCAGGTATAAAATTATACTTAAGTTGACAATTGAAATTAAATTAAATATTCGTAAAATTTATTTTACTTTATCGTTGTTTTTTTTTATTTTATTTTATTTCAATTTATTTTATTTTGAGAGTTAAGTTGAACTTTTTTATTTTAGTTTATTTTATTTTATTTTTTCTTTTAATTTGCTTTATTTTAATTTGATAATATTATATTGTTCAGTTTACTTTATCTTATTTCTTTTCATTTAATTTTTTATTGTACTTTATTTTATTTTAAACGTAAATATAAAAAATTAATGAAATTTATAATGAAATAACCACTAAAAATTATTTTATTGAAAATTAACTTAATTTTTTGTGTTTATTTTCTTTTGGTTCGTTTTAATTTTATTCTATTTTAATTTATTTTACATAATTCGTTTATATTTAAAAATTGTTAAATGGACCCCCGTATCCGTATTTTTATCACATTTAGTGCTCTTGATCTAATTTAATTTTCTATGTTTTACTTTTTATTTTATTTTTATATCATTTTATTTTATGCCCATTTTGTGTTAATCTTTTAAGTTGAACTTTTTTATTTTAGTTTATTTATTTTTATTTTTTCTTTTATTCTTTGCTCTATTTTAATTTGCTTAATATTATATTGCTTCAGTTTACTTTATCTTATTTCTTTTCATTTAATTTTTTTATTGCTACTATTATTTTTATTTTAAACGTAAATATAAAAAATTAATGGAAATTTAATAAAATGAAATAAATTAAAAATTTATTTTTATTGAAATTAACTTATTTTTGTTTTTTTTTTTTTTTATTTTCTTTGGGTCGTTTTAATTAATTCTATTGTTAATTTATTTTACATTAATTCTTTTATATTTAAAAATTTTAAATGAGCCCCCTAATCCGTAGCTTTTATCAACATTTAGTCTGATTAATTTTAATTTCTATGTTTACTTTTTATTTTTTATTTTATTTTATATCATTTTATTTTATTGCCATTTGTAATTTTTAAGTTGAACTTTTTTATTTTAGTTTATTTATTTTATTTTTCTTTTAATTTGCTCATTTAATGTTGTTAATATTTATATTGTTCAGTTTACTTTATTCTTATTTCTTTTCATTTTTTATTTTACTTTATTTCATTTTATTTTAAACGTAATATAAAAATTTATGAATTTAATAATGAAATAAATAAAAATTATTTTTATTGGAAATTAATCTATGTTTTATTTTCTTTGGCGGTTCCGTTTTAATTTATTCTATTTTAATTTATTTTACATAATTCTTTTATATTTAAAAATTTTCAGTGTATATTTTTAAATGACCCCCTATCCGTAGTTTATCACATCTTAGGTCTGATCTAATTTAATTTTCTATGTTTTACTTTTATTTATATTTATTTTATTTATTTTATATCATTTTAATTTATTGCCATTTTAATTTGTTTATTGTTGAATTTAATTTGCGAACTAAATTTCAACCAAGCTAATAACTAATTTTATTTTGCTTAATGCTTAAATAAGTTAAGTTTAATTAATATATTTTAATTGGATATACACTTAAAACTAAAACTAAGATTGAAATTAAAAAAAAAAACTTAAAAAATTAAAATTTTAATGGAAAATTAATTATTTTTATTTTCTTGGTTTCAATTTTTATTTATTTTTTCTTAATTCTAATTTTAATTATTAAAAGTTCCCCTACGCCATCGTAGTTTTATCAAATCAAATCTATTTATTCATTTTCTATATTTATAATTTATAAAAGAATTAATTAAGGTTAACTTTTTAATTTAATTACAAATAAGCAACAAAAATTTCAATATTAAAATATTTTTGTTGAAAAAAAACAATTAATAAAAAAAAAAATTAGAACGAAAATTAACATTATTTCAAATAAATTAATTTTTACTTAATAAAATTTTTAGGTAGTAAAATCTAAAATTAATTATTATTAAAATAGCTACGTTAAATGAATTTTGATCTTCTTTCTTTTTTTTTTTGACTCAGTTTTTCATTTATATTTAAAAATTCTGAAATGACCCCCCTATCCGTAGTTTTTATCACATTTAGTCCTGATTCTAATTTAATTTTCTATGTTTTTACTTTTTATTCTATTTTTATGCCATTTTTTAATTTTTTATTGTTGAATTTAATTTGGAACTAAAATGTCAACCAAATAATAATAATTTT
Organism: Haematobia irritans; assembly: GCA_003123925.1. NCBI lineage: Eukaryota > Metazoa > Arthropoda > Insecta > Diptera > Muscidae > Haematobia > Haematobia irritans. Next base: position 20,484 of record PGFW01061769.1, on the reverse strand, counting down.
ATTTTGTAATGCTTTAAATTAGTTAAGTTTAACTATAAATATATTTAATTCGGTATAATCTTAAAATTTAAAAACTAAGTTGAAATTAAAAAAAAAACTTAAAAAAATAAAATTTAATGAAATTAATTTATTTGTTATTTCTTTGGTTTCATTTTTATTTATTTTTCTTAATTTAATTTTTTAATTTTAAAAGTTCCCCTACGCCATTCCTAGTTTTATTCAAATCAAATCTATTTTCATTTTCGATATTTTAATTTATAAAGAATTAATTTAATGTAACTTTTTAATTTAATTACAAATAAGAACAAAAATTACAATATTAAATTATTTTTGTTGAAAAAAAAAATTTAAATTAAAAAAAAATTAGAACGAAAATTAACATTTCAAATAAATTAATTTTACTTAATAAAATTAGGTAGTAAAATCTAAAATTAATATTATTAAAATAAGCTACGTTAAATGAATTTGATTTGTTTTGTTTTGGTTTTTTTTTTTTTGACTTCAGTTTTTTCATGTATTTTATTAATTTATGTATTTATAGTTCCCACAATTTCAGTTTCTCCTTTACGTTCATCCCTGATTTCCAATTGCAGCTGAATATTGGTATTTGTGTTGCATTTTACTTTTAGAGCCGCGACGTGTACATCGATGGCGGCGCCAACGTTTTGTAGTTTTAGGAAAATTGGGCTAACAGTTGCATTCGCTGGTTTTGTATCTTGTGTGAACACCAAGATCACAGTGTAGGAGGTAGAGTAGTGAGTCTTTGGGAAATTTGGAAAAACAAAATGTTGTTGTCATTGTGTCACTTGCGCATATCAAGCGCATTTCTATAAGGCTGTTGCTTTAAAGTTCCTGCTATTTGTTGTTGGGCGCTGTTTGGTACTGATCTTGGTAATGCGGCGCATGTGTTTTATTCAGAAATTCTGATATTTTTCCTGTTATTTTGGAAAATAAACACAAAAACATAGCGCCTTCAAAGCCAAACAATAGAACATGTGTCTATACGTAGGTGGCGCCTTTGAAGGATGATGAGCCTCTGGAAAAGGCAGCTAACTTTGGCCAGTGCATTATGTTTTGTAAACAGGATTTCCTGGAAATACTGGGAGAATCGATTTGCAATATTTTATTAATGCGGTAATCTCTCATTGCTCAAGTCATTTGAGAATTGCTTTAGGGAATGGTTGGAAAAATTTCCACTGAGTTATATGTTATGAGAAGTCATGCCGATAAGGCGACCTATTTAAAACCAATATGAGTGGACCTTCTTATTCTATAATCTCAAAAACTACCTAGTACCAAAAAGTTATCGATTTTTTACGACTCACCACTTTTTCAAATCTCTTTTGTAAACGCATAGAAATAATTGGTCTGAGACCCAAATTATAGATAGATTTTTAACCCTTTCACTACACGATGTCCCACTTCACGGACTTCGAAAAAGGACAGAAAATTCTATTTTTCCCACTTAGTTTTTCGAATTTTATTTCTCGATGCTGCTATTTAAAAAATACCATTTTATAAAACATTTTTAAAGGTCATTTTGGTCAGCAATTCAGAATCAAGTTTTCAGAACAAGCTCATATAGTTCATGAAGTAATTGAGGTAGATTTTCAAAATGTCAATTTTTGTTCTACGTGCACGGATGAAAAAGACTGTTTTTCATATGTTTGGATATAAATATTATATGTTTGGAACACAAATTTTTAAACACAATATTTTTGAGTGCAAGCATATAATGTTCATAAATCTAGCATAACATGTTTGGGATATATATGTTAATATGTAGAACATAATTATGTTTGGAGACATAAAATGTTTTGTAAATATAATATGCTTGGATGCAAACATATATTTAATTTTAGAAATAGCCTATAAACATATATGTGTTTAGTAGCTTTGAGCGCTATTTAACAGGGGAGCGCATATTGAATAAAGTGGTGGTGTTGCCTTGTTATTACAAAATTAACATTTTATTTTCTTGGGCAATTGATCAGCTACTTCTTTGATCCTTACAAAACTGTTGTGGTCCGCTGTTCGAATCCCAGGTCGGCAAAGGTCAAAATTAAAATAAAAAAAATTTCATACAATTTAATAATTTCTTCTACAATGTTTGTATTACAGAAAAGGTTGCTAAGAAACTAAAAAATCTTCGTGGAAGTGAGAAAGATGTGGGGGAATATACAATTGGTGCAGAAACAAAATTCTTGAGCATTCAGGTTTCGAAAACCTATGTTGCTTAGCACCTATAATTACCTGTTTTTATTTTCATAATTCATATATGATTGTTTAAAGTATATAAATAAATAAATATAATTTGGGTCGGCAAAATGCTTTCCAAAACATATTATATGTTCAGCATAATTAAACATATTGTTTTTTGGAGGAACAACATTATTGAATTGGATTGCAAAAATGCAAAATGTTTGGAACTTTAGGAACTACCCAAACATATATTGTTTAGACCAATGTTGCTTCAAACATATTAATATATGGCAAGAATCATACATATTAATGTTGGGGCCAATAGCAAAAATGTATATGCTTGAAGCCAAAATATGTTTGGGAGCTATATGTTACAGAAACGATTTTGTGAACTGTGTGCTGTTATGTACAAGTAAAAACAGACAGAAAAACCAAGTATAACGACGGCAAGTTCGGCCAGCGCGAATCTTATGTACCCACCACATGGATTGCGTAGAAAACTTCTACGAAAGACTTGTCATCCACAATCGAATTACTTGGGTTGGGTATCTTAAAACTTCTAATTCCTGCATGGTTGGTTTGGTTTACCATATACTAAATCACGTACCCAAATTTCAACCAGAATTTGGGAAGAATTTTGCTCTTCCAAGGGGCTCTGAGTGTCAAATCTGCGGGATCGCCCATGCCATATATTAATTATGGACCGATATCGACCAATTTTTGCTATGGCGAGTTTGAGGCCCATATATTAACACCACGTACCAATTTCAAACTGAATCAGATGAATTTTGGTTTTCCAAGAGCGTCTTCGGAGGTCAAATCTCTGGTAATCGGTTTATATGGGGGGCTATATATAATTAGAACCGATGTGGACAATTTTTGATTGGTTGTTTAGGGGACCATATACTAACATCACGTACCAAATTTCAGCCGGATCGGATGCAAATTTGCTTCTCTAGGGCCTCGCCAAGCCAACAATCGGGGGATCGTTTAATATGCGGGGCTATATATAATTATGGACGATGTGGACCAAATTTTTGATGGTTGTTTAGAGACCATATACTAACACCATATACCAAAATTTCAGCCGGATCGGAGCTATGAAATTGCTCTCTTAGGCGGCCTCGCAAGCCAAATCGGGGGATTCGTTTATTTCATGGGGGCTATATTAAATTATGGACCGATGTGGACCAATTTTGCCCATGTTGTTAGTTTGACCATATACTAACACCATATACCAAATTTCAGCCGGATCGGATTGAAATTTGGCTTGCTCTTAGAGGCCTCGCAAGCCAAATTTTGGGTCCGTTTATATGCGGGCTATACGCTAAAAGGCCCGATTATGGCCCCATTGCAATACCAGCCGACTACACAATAACAACAGTACTTGTGCCCAAGTTTTCAAGATCGAATAGCTGTTTCGTTCGGAATTATCTAGCGTTTGATTTCAACAGACGGACGGACGGACGGACATGCTTCAGATCGACTTCAGAATTTCACCACGAACGCCAGAATTATAATTACTTTATTGGGTCTTAGAGCGAATATTTCGATGTGTTACAAACGGAATGACAAAGTTTAATATACCCCCCCATCCTATGTGGTGGGTTATAATAAAAGTGTTTTTTTACCTTAGATTTAATTTCGGTAGTGAAAGCGGTTAAACGTAGTTGCAAATTCTTTTTGGCAGTTATCCTTGTCCGTCCGTCCGTCTCTTGAAATCAATTAACTTTCCAAACGAATGGAGATATCGAACGAAGAGAGATATGCTGAAGCATATCTGAGTTATAGCTCCGATCCCAGATTTGACTTCGTGGACCGTTTTTTTAAGATTTTAAGTTCGATCCGCTTTCCAATTCAGTATTTTGCCGTTCACCAACAGGTTGCCAAGCAAATTGGTCTTAACTAGATTAACCCCCATATAGGACCGAACCCAGATTAAAATTCCCCATTTTGGGGAGGGAAAATTTTTTCTCGAAGGCTATTTTTAATCCGATTCCGCTTGCAAATTTGGTAGGGATGTCGATACTCACTCTCAAGCAACCACTTAAAAATGGACTGCATAATGAGTCCATAATTAACGATTGTCTTCATAGTGTAGCATTTTACAATTTAAATGGAAACCATTTTTTAATTATAAATGAAACCTTTTTTCAAAATACAATGAGTGAATGTAAAAATATATTCAATTTTGCATTCGAATTTTCTTTTGTTAATTATTTTTATTTGGTTTTGCCAAAACGACCGTTGCTTACGAATTTATTTTGCATATTTTTGTGCTGATCATATGTATGATAAAAATTTTAGTTTAAAAAGAAACATTACCACTGTTAAATATGAGCCAGAGAAGGGTAATTTTTATTGTCAAGAATATTGCCCTTGCCTGAAACCAATTTTTGTACTCTGTTGGGCTTATGCCTCAATACAGGTCGATCACCAGATTAAACTTTTGGGAGTGTCCTGATAATGTATCATTATTTTTTCAAATCCGATCCGCATGAATTGTGCTGCCGAGATTATATTAAGTTTTGAGGCACAGTCCATATGTCCTACATTGATAAATCTCACGATCTGCTTTTATATTAAATTTGTATGTGTGGTTTCTGTCTTACGAGGGCAGTCGGAAACTCTTAGCCTAGCTCAAAAAAGCGCGGTATTTAAACAGAAAAGGTTAAGTGTTCTTGGAAACTTCTATCTCTGTCTATGAACACATGTTAAATTTTGTTCTTCGATCTGGCAACTCCTTAAAAAAGACGCATCCGCAATTTTTTTACAATGGAAAAATTAGAAATGCGTGCTGTCATTAAATATGTACATAAAATAAAGGTTTATCGGGACAAGAAAATTCGTATAATATATGGTGAATGTGTTAGGTGAAAGCTGCTTCCGTTCATTATGGCCAAAAGTAAAAAAATTGGCGTTGCTGAATTTAACGTGGGTTCGTACAAGCATTGAAGATGAACCGCGTAGTGACGTCCAAAAAACAGCAACTACACAACAGAAATTGTAAGTCCGAAGTGCCCATATCATGTAATTAATGAACGACGAATAATAAGTGCGTGAAATTCGCTCAATTATCCATGGGCATCTCAAATGATTTCGAGTCCATTTAATTTTGCTATGAAGAACTAACAGATGGAAAAAGCTTTCTGCAAGATGGGTGCCGCATTTGTTAACAGTCGAGCAAAAACGCATAAGAATGAACATTTCTCAAGCTTGTTTGGATCGTTTTAAGCGAAATAAAATGGATTTTAAGCGTCGTTTTATAACATAGAATGGTGATGGGGGTATAAAAAGTTTGTCATTCCGTGTGTAACACATCGAAATATCGACTTCCGACTATAAAAAGTATATATATTCTTGGTTGACCAGCGGAGAAATTACTAAATAAGATGATATAAACATGTCCGTCCTGTCTGTTGAATCACGCTACAGCCTTCAATATGCGTTATCGTCCTGAAATTTGGCACATGATTCGTTTTTTGCGTTTGCAGGGCAGGTCAAGTGTCGAAGATGGGCCTATATCGGTCCGAGTTTTGATATTAGTCCCATATAAAACCGATTTCTCGATTTGGGGGTCTTGGGCTTATTAAAAGAAAAGTAGTTTTGTCCCACATGTAACCTTGAAAATGAAATCTAGAGGATCCTTGAGGGATTCATAAAGAGGTCTGCTGCCAAAAATTTGGTTCGTATCGTCCATGTTTTGGTATAGCCCGCCATATAGACCGATGCTCCCTATTTTGACTTCTTGGCGTCTAGAAACTTTGTATTTTCTATCGAATTTGCTTTGAAATTGAAAATTCTAGGGTATTTTAGGCCGACCAAAAGAGGTGTGTCGAAATGGTTTGTATCGCGTCATTGATTTTGGTATAGCCCCCAATAGACCGATCTTCAGATTTTGCTTTTGGCTTCTAGCAAACTGTTTATTTACTATCCGATTTGCCTGCAAATTGCCGAAATTTAGAGGTATTTGGCGGACCTTAAAAGGGTATTGTGTGTCGCAAAATGGTTCGTATCGGTCCATGTTTGTATAGCCCCCATAATAGACCATCTCCCGATTTTGCTTCTTGGGCGTCTAGAAACTGTATTTTCTATCGATTTTCCTCAAATTAGAAAATCTAAGAAGTATTTTAGGCGCATTAAAGAGGCTGTGTCGAAAATGCGTCGTATCGGTTCCATGTTTTGGTATAGTCGCCATACAGAACGATCTCCGATTTTTATTACTTTGGCTTCTATAACTGTATTTATACCCGACTTTGCCTTGAAATGCGAAATTTAAAGGTATTTGGGACCCCAAATATGTGTTTGCCGCAAATTGAGGATGCTATCGGTCCATTTTTTGATATTAACCCCCATATTTAGACCGATCTCTCGAGTTTTACTTCTTGGGCGTCTAGAGACTATATTTTCTAAGCCGATTTGCTAGAAATTGAAAATCTACAGGTATTTTAATCACAAAATAGGTGTGTCGCAAATGAGTGCCTATTGGTCCATATTTTGGTATAGCCCCATATAGACCGGATCTACCGACATTATAGTTCTTGGGCATCTAGGAATCCGTAGTTTTATTTACAATATCTGTTCGGAAATTAGAAATATAGACGTATCTTGGACCATAAAGAGGGTGTCGAAAAATGGTCCGGCTATCGGTCCATGTTTTGGTATGCCCTATATAGACTGATCTCTCGATTTTACTTTCTTGGGCTTCCTAGAATTTGTAGTTTTCACCAATTCGTGCTGAAAGTGGAATTCTAGACGGTATTTTGAGCGGAACATTTAAAAAGGGGTGGAGTATGCGGTCCATGTTTTGGTATAGGCCCCATATGGACCTAACTCCTGAATTTATCTAGGACTCAACGTCAAGGCGTTATTTCAATCATATTACACTAATATGTTAATATTTCTCTAAAACTCAAACAAACTTGGTTCTCATAAATCCAGAATCTGATATGGTCTTCATAGGGTAGGAATCTTTAATTTATTTCTTCGCGGAAGCGTACTGGTTTGAACTGATTTGCTTGGCGAGAAGATTTGTCATCAAACCCCCTAAAATGCATATATTATCAAATAAAAAAACCCCGCTACGACGATGAGTTTCAAATTTAAAACTATTATATTGTGATTCATGGTGGTGGGTATTTAAGATTCGACCCGGCCGAACTTATTGCTTGTTTCATATTTTAATGGGTAAGTTTTTCTTTTTGTTTCTGCAAATAGGTTAAAAGAGTAAGAATATATAAATATTCTAGGTCAAACGTTTCAGACAAGCATTAAGAAATGCATTATAACATTGAATTCTGCATCCCACAATCAAAATTTCAAGTGCCACGGAGTGTTGAAGATGATGAATCCGTCCTTATGGACATGCCCATATTAAATTCATCGCTTCGGGCGCCAATTTTTCCGCACTTTCCGGCACCCAAAAAGGAATATTTTTCACTACTTTTTGGCGACGTGAGCTAAGCCCCTCTCCAAGAGGCCTTCCTATGCTTATTGATATTCGGCCAGTCGTTATACTTGTTCCTTACTAACATTGTTAGTCGCCAGGTTAGAGTTAGGTGGCAAAGCCCGATTTGTATCTGGCTCACTTAGACATATTCATCCATTGTGATTACACATTGTGAACTTCTTCTCTTATCACTGGAGTGCTGCCCGTTCCATGTTAAGCCTCAATGACAAGGGACCTATTTTTATAGCCGGAGTCCGAACGGCGCTTCCCACATTGCAGTGAAACCACTCTAGAAAGCTTTGAAACCTCAGAAATGTACCAGCCATTACTGGGTGGCGGATCAATCCACCCCTGAAAAACTTTTTGGTGTTCGTCGAATCAGATCAGCACCCACGACCTTGTGTATGCAAGGCGGGCATGGCTAAACATTGCACCACGGTGGCTTCCCCAGGTTACTAAGCCGAGTTTAAAGATGCTTGTCTAAGAACTCGCATTAATAAATAGGAATATAAAAGTATTTTAAATGGCTACTAACAAATCTTAAAATTACATCAGATTTGAATCGAAAATGTTGGTGCAGATAATATAGGCGATCTCTCCCTACTTTTAGACTTTCTTTACTTTTTTTTTAATATGTCTTTCTATCGCAATATATTTTTGCTAGATGTGTTTAATTTTCCCCCGTGTATTTTGGTTCAAAAAAAATCCTCACCACATGGCAAATGATTTACTATTCTAGTGTGAAATTAAGGCGGGCATGCTAACAATTGCACCACGGTGGCTCTTTGGACTGAAAGTAGCAATTCACTCTAGCTCGTCTCTGTAGAGTCGACGTCAAGGTCTCACATTCCTCTATGGACGGGTAACGTTCCTCTATTGCTATATTCTTGCCCTTTGTCTCTGATCTCTTGTTGGATGTTCGGTATGTCGAGCCTTGTTGTTCGGCCTCGACTATTTTTTCCTCTCAATCGTTTGGAAGTCCTGGCATTAGTAATGCTGCTACCCCTGATACTGTCCGATGCACTGAAGTGATTCTCAGAGCTGCTATTCTCTGTACTGAAAACAGCTTATTTGCTCTAGTTCATCGCTGTAGGATCGACGCTTTGATTTCACATCCATATCTTCACCCTTCAGTGCAAACACCTGCGGTACGGACTCTTCCCTAGGGGTATGATTTCCTCCTCGGTACAGCTTGTGCATTACTTCAATGTGGAGCTCCACGTATCCCCTGAACGTCCTTTCACTTTGAACTATCTTGTGGATTATATTTTTTTGGGAGACATGCTCAATTGAATCTTCAAGTTCTCTGCCGCTTTGCCTGCTGCTTATTCGCTCTAGTTCATTGCTGTAGGGTCGGCGCTTTGATTTCACATCCATATCTGCTCTTCCCTCCATCCTTCATGCAATATATCTTTGATCTCTTGTTGGATGTTCGGTGTTCGGTTTGTCGCACTTTTTTGTTTGGCCTCGAATACTTTTTATCCGCTCATTGCTTGGATGTAATGCGATACTGAGCGATATACTGAAGTGAATCTCAGAGCTGTTGCTCTCTGGACTGCAAACAGCTTGTTCTCTCTAGTTTGTCTCTGTAGTGTCGACGGTAAGATTGCACATCCATAGAAGAGTGTACTGTTACATCGTCTCCAGGAGTATCCTTCTTCTGCTTGGAAGCGGGCTTCCAATGTTTGTCATTAGCCTACTTTGTCGTATTGCTATCACAGCAGCTTTTTCCTGGCTTCTCTATTTGCTTGAATATTAAACGGTATGCCAAAGTAATTCTCAGGACTGTTACTCTCTGGACCGAAAGCGGCTTTATTCGATGTACNTTTTAAGCGGATGGACTGCTGCTGCTGCCGCTGCAAGTCGCCTCAATACAATGCGATGTTGTTGTTACAACATCTTAAGAAAATATTTAAAAACAAAACACAAAAATTATTTAAAGATCATATCGGATGATCATTTTGTTCCATCACCCCCTCATCCAAAATGTAACGCCAGCTGATGTTAATTCATTTCTTATGGAACGTGTGAGAGTTGCTATACCATTCACCGCCGTAGCATCTTTGGTTTTTGTTCTGAAAATTATGAATATGCATTGCACTTAAAAGGCTGACTGGACTCAGACCCAAAAAAAAAATGACACGTCACTGTCAATACTTTGATTGTTCAGTTATGGCCAGAGGATCGATCGAAAAAAAGATGTAGTCATTGTCTGTTTTACAAAGGAGATGGGAATATTTTGTGCCATATTTATGGTAAAGGGTTTGCAGAAGAGAGTTTGTTTAATGGAGGATGGACTCAAAGGACTTCAAAACCTAAATGGGAAATATTCTAAAAATAAAATTTATTTGTTGATAAAAAAGTTGGTATTTCACAATTTTAAAATGTGTCCAACTCGGTGAAGTTTTTTCCTTATACTCACAAAATTAGCCCTTTTCTTGGATTTAGATCCAACACAAAGTTACCGGAAATCCAAAATCTTCAAAATCAAGGTTCTATGGAAGATCACCAAATCGGATGATATATGGGAACTACATTTCAATATAAATGTCGAAATTTTTCATCGCTTCTTTAAATCGGACTTCACGCCAGTCAGTCCGCACCATGCGAACAGTACACAAACGGATGGATAGTCATCAAGGGATACATCAGGTGGGAAGGATATAATGGTGATGGAGCAGATGATTTCATATTACCAAAATTTCATAGATATCAGATTTTCTATTCGAATAGGCAACATATGGCACGAATTATGGCCTTTAAACGATCGACAACAAGTGGCTCTGCCATTTATTTTCGGCGCGCATTCCAGGAAGCGAATGATCGACAGTTTTGGTACTTTTTAATGCGCAGCCTTAGCTCCCAAACTGACCCACCGCACAAAACGGTCCAACGGTATTGAGATCCGGACAAGAACCGAAGAACCTTATTTTTAAGCCTTTATTGGTTGCCTCGTGTTGTGTGTGGGATGGTGCTGAGTTCTGTTGGAGAGACAGTCCAAGGTCTGCGTCTGACATGTTCCTTGCCCAGGGCTTCAGTACATTTTTTTTATAGGAAAATGTTTTATGCACCATCCAGTGCAACCACCTGCGGGACGGACTAGGTCATCATCTCGACTATACTGGCTAATTGAAATCCCTCTTCCCTATGATTTCCCCCTCGGTACAGCTGACGCATTACTTCGATGTGAAGCTCCACGTATCCCCTGAACGTCCTCT
>PGFW01061754.1:0-10457 GCA_003123925.1 Haematobia irritans | reverse complement strand
TAAAAAGCTTTATTGCAATTCTCTCCAACAGTTTTGAGGGGAGAGCTTTTGAATTCAAATTAATTGCTGGTTATTAGTTAGATGTCTGTGACTGCTTGCGAGGGATGCAATTGAAAATTGCTCGTATTTAGATATATGGGAACACACTATCATTAATTATGAATATTCGTATTAATATTATATGATTAAAAGGTGAATTTCCCACGAAGATTGTGTCTAGAGATGACTACTACGTGTGAAATTATTACATTTTGTTATTCATACCTGTTATTTATACATAAGAGCTAAAGGCAATATATTGATAACATATTAAATGAGGTTTTAATAATACTTAGATAATTTATTATAGACAGTTTGGAGTTAGGTATGAGATGAAATGTTGAGGATAACTTGCATTGTATTGATTCATGTCAAGATTGCAGTAAGGGGAAATATTTATTTATTTATTTAAAATCATAATAAATTTTTATGTTTGCCTGATATCAATGCAGGCAGGTTTTACGATTCAAATTAATTATTCAATACAATTTATATACGATATTCTTATGATATTCTTATATTTGCAGAGAACAAAATCGCTACGCAGCAAATTATTAAAACTGGAAGGTATACGTTGTAAAAATTTCCTTTTACAGTTGAGATAAAGTAACATCACATGGAAATTGGAAATAGTGTACTAATATTTCAAGGCCAGTCGTTGTTGATTCGTAATAAATATATTTAATATACTAATAAAGCATGCCTTTTATTGCAGAGAATATGCGCCTATATAAATAAATAAAACTGCATTTAAAAACGTAAGTAAGTAGTTATAATTTTGAGTTAAAGTTTACCACAAATATGTAAAATTTGTCTATATGAATGAAAAAAACTTCAATGAAATCATTCCATATCAGAATTTTATTCAGTTTAAATTTTTTATTTGCTAGTATGGTCGTATATAAACTACAGTGAAAATCTTAACTTATAATATTTTCGATTTTATTCCGATCTTCTTTTCTAATCAATAGAAATCGTTTTATATGTATACACTCCCAAAAAAACATGTTGAACCCTTTTTCCATTGCAAAATGAACTAAACTGTCAGTAATTATTGACCGATTGATTTAGCCCTTAAGAATTTTTTTCAACTTGTCTATTTTATAATTCTCTTAAATTTTAGTTCGTCTATAGCATTGTATTTTATTCATTTTTACAACACCATAAGATTTATGATAGTGTAGTATTATATCTCTTATTAAATTGAATATAGAAAAGGGGAAATATCAAAAGTTGTCCAAAATTTATTTGGTTACTCTATGAAATGAATATTTATTTTTTTTACATTAATAAAATTATAAATAGGTTTCAAAAATCTAATGGAAAAAAATAATAAATATGGATAAAAAACCAGAATATTTCTGGGGTTAACCCTAGACAGTCATCATGACGCACACGTATTCTCATTTTTTCGATTTAAAATGGCACTTTTAGGGCAAATTGTAATTTAAGTTATACTAATTCGACCGTTTTATGAATTTTTTGTTTTATACTAATTAAAACCAAATTGAATAAGAAAATAAATTCAAGTTTCGCTCACGATGAAAATTATAGCGTCTTGAAAGGAGCCGTAGTCAAAATGACGAAGGATGACGTTTAATGCCTACACAAGAAAATAAGATGACTGGTCCCAGCGCCCGTTAAAAGATAGTAAAGAATCCTTCGCCAATTCACTATTAAATTACAAGGCAAAAGAGTACTAAAAATGTTTCCAAATTTTTAAGGGCTTCATTCTTGAAAATTAAAATATATGGATTTTACATTAAAAATATTACAGCATTGGTTTCCAAAATAGTTGATTAAAGAATACTTAAAGATAGGTATTAAAAACCTGCCTAACTTTGATGACTAAAAATGTTAAATTATTCTGCGTTGAAAGAAGCCAATTTGTTAAAAGACAAACTTACCAATTCCGCTATTTTTTTAAAATTTGTTCGAAATGCTTCTGAAAATTAATATCTGCTTTTACAACAAAAAAAAGCATTAAACGTGGTATTCAAAAATTTAATTAACAATAATAATATACAATAAAAATATTAATTTTTTAAAAGAAAGCCATATTAAAAAAATACTTACAATTTATGTGAGCTAAAACTATACACTTGAGATATAACAAAAATTTTCCAAAAATTCATCTGGAATTGAATACTAAAATTTTTTACATTGAATAATAAAAATTTCATACAAAAAAATTTATAGTAAATTGCACTTATTATTTAGAAAAGTACTTTTACTACATTTCACAAGTAGTTTATATAGCTGGACAAACGAAATTTAACTACAGCTTAAGAACTTTTTAAGGAAATTTCCATCGTATTTTTGTAGGCATGAACTAAACGATTGCTACTTAGAATTTGTAAAATTTCCCTTTCGAGTAGTTAAATTGCGTTGAAGAACGAAAAATGAACTAAAAGTTCTGGAAAATTTCTTGCTAATAAATTATTGTAAAAATTTTCTTAAATTTACGAGACACTTGTTTTCTGTGTGAGTTTCTCTATTCTTGCAATATTTCGCAATACTACTTCCGATGAAGCAAGGCAAGTGAGATGTGCGAAATATGAAGAAGTAAAGGAAACTTACACATATAATTCATTCAAGCTTGAATAGTTATTTTCTATTGGAAATCTAATTAATAGTATTTTAAGCATCCTTCAAACAATTTCTACGAAGGATCACATTCCGTCCACAAAACAAATAAAAGTCTTTAGCGGTATACGAAGCTCAGTTTTATGGTCAAAACTAGTTCCTTTTTACCTTAAAGAAGGTGTGAGTTTCTTCTTAGTGATTCAAGGCCTAACATTCTAGTCTACCCCGACTATGAGACATTTAAAGAAAGGTCTCCGAGTCATTTGAAGTCCACTGAGATTACAAGTCGAACCGCCACGATCACGCCGTAAAAGTTCAGCCATACAAAGAGGCGTCTTGAAACCTATTTTCGAGGTATGGGAGTTAGCAAAGTCCTTTGTTGCAGGACTTAATTCGTTTTTCTATGAAGAACTTAATGCGAATGTAACATATTTCGTTTTAAAACTACAAAAAGATATGAGAGTATGTTTAGAAATGTTGATTTCCTCCGCAAGCTCGAGCAAATTCTAAGACAGCCGGCTCTGGAATCCGACTCTAAGCGAAAATCTTCAGACTCCGACTCCGATTTAGCCCAGGTTAGCACACTCAACTGTAATATACTTATGTTGATTATTAGATTTTCTTCCCATTGTACAAAATCGGCGTTTTCATCAGACTCTGCGAAAATAGCTATTGAAGAAACATACTGGCAAAACATAGCAAAGCTCTCTGGGCACCTAATGTTCCATCTTTGAAGCACTGTCAGAAAGTTTTTTGAAAGAACGAAATGTTGTGTTTAACCCCATATAGTGGACTTTATACAACTTGAAAATACGGCTTAATAAGGCCATTCTATTGGCGGATACGAATGGCTTTATTTTTACTACTAAACAAAACTACCATTCTATTATTTTGAGTTATTAACTAGTACTGATAGATTAACCCTCTAATGCCCATTTTTTCCAGCGTATTAATATTCAATGTTAACGACACAAAAAGAAGAAAACGTAAACAGAAAAAAAATTATAAACGGTAAAATTCAGATATGCTGTAAAAGCCTCTTGAATAGTTTTAACTAAGTTTTCTTTTCTTTTTATTAATTTTTGTAAGTCTTAAGGCATTTCAATCTAAAAGGCTTCTTTATAAGAAGACGCCTACAGGCGGGATTGGGGCATTAGAGGTTAAGTAAAGCCGAAATTGTTGAATTGCAAAAATTATTCTATTTCGTTATCCATTCCTTCAGAGCCGAAGTTCATTGAAACCAACTTAAACTGATAATTATTTTTTAAAACCAACAACGTCGATTTTAGATTGTTTATTTGTCAGCTTAATGATATTTTTAATCCAATGTAAGTGAGACAATTATTAAAATTCATAAAACTACTACCGAAGCTCAAAGCAAATGGCATTCATCTACTCACTTCTATTGAAAACTTTTTAGATTACTTTATTGCTCAGCTTGAAAATCTCTTTGGATCAAATGATCTTGAATATGTTCCGCCAAACAAAAGTTTTCTGTGACACTAATTGCACAATGGTAATACAGCAAAAAAAAAACAAACCAAAATAAACGTATCACTGAACTAATCAAAACATTAACAAGATTAAAGAGCCTTATTTTTCTGTATTGCCAACTATATTTTGAGCTAAGGGGAGGCGGTTTTATAGCAACCAAGGGAATTTAGTTGTAAGGTGATGGTGGCGGAACATTATTATGGATTGGCGTCTGGTGTGCGTGTCACCGCCAACTGTTTAAATTTCAGAGCCATAGTTAGGTCTTTCTATAATTTTTGTTCTCTTAACCCCCAAAGGCAACTATAATATAAGCATGTTGTTCCAGACCAAAGTACATTGCTCAACAAGATTACAAAGGTATTTAAAAGGCCATAAAACAATTAACGGTGCTAGGGAAAGTTTTAGATTAAAAATGGGACTGTGGCGGTAATATAAAAATTTTCCGCCAGATGTATATAAAAAGTAAAGAATATATTCGAACGAGCTGATTCAAAGCAGCAAACCAATTCAAGCGGACTGATGTCTGGTGTTTTCTTCTTTATTGATAAACTTTTTTTGATTTAATGATAAAAGTATTTCATTGCTCATTTAATTTCAGAGTTTATTATGGAGGACACGATAATGTAATCAATGTTCCCTCAACCCATTTCGCGACTTTCACTATGCGGGGGGAATCATTGTTAGTTTCTTGGACTTTTTTCTGGATTCAAATACTCAAGATAAAACGTATAGTGCTACTATCCAACCAATTTGCTCGCGGCGGAGGAGTTGAACTCACCCCATCAACAACCAATTTGATTTTTCAGTAAATATCTGAATATCGAACTCATATTATTACTCTTCAACTCCATCACGAAGACCAAATTATAAAAAGCTGCCACTAATAAATGGCTCCGGTGAATTATTGATCTCATTATTTAGTCTGATTTCTTTGATATTTCAGTTAATATCTACTCTGTCACACTTGTGCACAAAAACACTAAACGCACTGCTTTAAGAAAATAATATAATTTACTCAATTTACGATGATAGTACAACCATATCCGCAAGCTATCGATGCTGTGAGCCTATTCTATAACATGAAATAAGGAGTAGCCATAGAAAAATTTATGTTATAGAAAATCGACAGGCCGAATGATTTGGATTTCTTTTAAAGTGTTTGTGATACACAAGCCGGTTTATGTAAGTATAGAAATATTGAAAGATGTTAGCCAGGGGTAAAAATAAATGAAAATGCCTTCGTGAAGTAAAGGATTAATGGTTTCATACAGCAATATTGTTTCCGTATTTTGACTAATTTTGCTATATACACAGATATATTGTGCGATCTCCCCAATCTTTGTCACTGGCTAAAAGTATTACTATTCATGAGTGTCAAAAGAAAAACACCTATTTTTATAACTTTGTTTCATACAACCGTCAATCTTACCTTTACATTGTATAGTGTCCATACTTTGGCCAAATATAGTCCAGCCATTCTACTTAATGCCGCGCGTATAGTCGTTTACAGTAAATAAACCGGATTTACCCGCTCCACCCGAGTTTGGGGCAACTCATGTTAAACATCTTTGCAGCTAATTGCCATCAAATGCCTGACTTAATGCGTATGATCAAGCAACTTTTTCTTCCTGACTAAGACAAGGCCAGCCGCAACCAAACTGAAGCGATTTTGCATACAAATTGGAACTATCAAAAGCGTGTCCAAAAACAAAAGAACAACATATGCAAAACAAACATATATGGCAAATGCAATGCAGCTGTGGCACACGAAATCGACATTCAAATGCCATTACAAAGATAAAATGTGAATGTAAACCGCCAAAGAGAATTGATTAGAATTCAAAACGAAAAATAATAGTATATCAAAAAAGTCGAATGTTAAAGTACATCATCGACAAATGTATCAACAAATTAGTGGGTCAGGAGTTTGTGTTCTATAAGTCTTTTGTTTTAATATATTTAAGTTCGCATTAGTAGGCTATTAAATGGCTTACCGTGAACATAATTATTTTTTTACACTAGGAAAAGTTGTAGCAAATATATAACTGCTTGTTAAATGTTGTCAGGTGTTACAATTACTGCAATTTGTTTAACTCCTCTGAAAGATAAGATTTTACGACGCCAGCAAACTTGGCATCTGTTTTTATTTAAATTCATTGACACATTGTCCCAATATGTCCAATTCGTCACAGTACAGCCCTGTTATCATGTAACCGTCTACAGACATTCGTTGTAGATCACCCTTTGTGAATTCGATTAACCTCTTAAATGAGCACTGCTCACCTTTTAAGGAGAATTCTAACGGAAATCAAGTTGGTTTAATTTAAAACATCAATAACGCAGTTAAAAATATGTTTTTTCCGGAAAATTTATAGGTTCGTTTGGAATGTTGGCTAAAAAATTGTCGTAGCACACAAAAAAATAACTGCAAATAAATAATTAAAACAACTTTATTTATTATGTAAAAATCTGCTGATGCCCTCAACAAAAATTCATGTCTATTGAATATGATGCATTTGTTGTTGAAATGTGTTTGTAGATGCTTGACAGACCGAAATAATAGAAAGGTATTCTGCTAATTTTCAACAAATGTTTTGCTTGGCGAAAAAACTGGCTATTCGAGATGAAAACAAAAATACAATGACTGGTTTACGCGCACTATCGCTGAGAATATGCTACGGAAGAGCTAAAACAAGTATGCGAAGAATACCGTTGAGAACCAAATGAGAATGAGCACATGCACGTTGTTATGATAGCCAAGCAAAGAGGCTCATTCATCAGAGAATACAGAAAAGCATTTATAAATGGTCTGCTCTGAAAAAATGATATTCAATTTTGGTAGTTTCTTAAATGGTTTTGTTGTATGAGAAATAATAAAACCACTTTATAATATCGCGAATTAGAGTTATTTACAAAAATCTATTAGAGTTATTACGATAATGTGTCTCTAAGTACTTTCATTATCTTAAAACATGAATATGCAACGTATATAACATAGAATATACATTTGTATTACCACAAGCCGGTTGCCACAGTTGTAGAATTCTACCCAAATTTAGTAATCTGTTTTGTTAAATCTCTATAAAAATAAAATTTGGAAAAAAGTTTCTTAACACAATTTTGTGAGGAAATTTTTCTATAGAAATAAGAATTTTGACAATAAATTCTTATAGAAATTAAAATTTTGAAAAAAATTCCACAGAAAGAAATTTGAGAAAATTTTATATAGAAATAATATTTTGAAAAAAACTTCGATAAAATACAATTTGACAAAATGTTCTATATGAAAAAATAAAATATTGACACAAGTTTCTACCAGGAATAAAGTTTACCACATCATTGTTGAAAGATCCAAGCCGTTGCCGCGCTTCTAATTATTCCTCCTCTAGGAGCACCAAAACTGTAAAAATTATTAACAAAATGTAGTTGATGAAAATGCTCTACATTGTAGCCCTAACGTCGCCTAACAAGACGCCTAAATATTAGAAAAACCCTACATATAGCGGAATTTCCCCTACTTCTAGCCAAACACTGGCTGTGTTGATATTGCGCCCCTACGGAGTTAGTTTATTCCACTAATTATTGACGTCCATTATTAAAAACGAGGAAAAATCAGTTAAAATTAGTGGGTAATAAATCCCAATTGTAAAATATTCTTAATGTAACGAGCTACAAGTACGTATAAGTACGGACTCGGCTAGAACATCACAATTTTGGCAAATTTGAAGTAAACATTGTTCAATAAATAAGAGTACTATGGCCCAATTTGGGGAACTAGAGCGATGCATATATATGGCAAGCTATATGTAATCCGAAACAATTATGGATAATATTTTGCCGGTTTGATTAATACCAGCAACAAGGTTACCCTTGTGCACAACTTTTGAAGCTAAGATCAGTTAAGAAATAAGCCTCTATGGTCAAACATAAGGTTATTATGGGCAAATTTTTCAAATCGGGCGATACATATATGGAGCTATATCTACATCTGAACCGATTTCGATGAAATTTTGCACATACCGTTAGTATCACTATAGAGGACTGGATCTAGCCAACTTTTAGTAAGATCGGTTAATAAATAAGGGTTCTATGGCCAAATTTGTGGAAAATCGGGCTATACATATATATGGGAGCTATCATCTCAAATCTGAACACATTTCAGATGATTTTTTGCACATATAGTTAGTGCTATAGAAGACTACCATCTTAGCCAATTTTGGTAAGATCGGGTTGATAAATAGGGGTTTGCCAAATTTAGAAAAATCGGGCGTACGGTACATATATATGGGAGCTATAGTCAAATCTGAACCGCATTTCCATGATTTTGACACATATAGTTAGTGCTATAGAGACTTAATATTTAGCCAAAACTTTTGAGTAAGGAATGCGCTGCATAAATCTAAAGGTTTTTGTGGCCAAAATTTTGGGGAAAATCGGGCGATACATATATATGAGAGCTATATCTAAATCTGAACCGATTTGGATGAACATTTTGCAGACTTGAAGGGCGATTGAAAGATGGTGGTGTGTTAATCTTTGCCAAATTTGGTACGATCCCGTGTGAAAAAAACGCGCAAACGTGACCCCATTTTGTCGAACATCGCGCGCATAATATATATGGAGCTATATCTGAAATTCTGATCCGATTTCTTCCAAATCAATAGCGGTCGTCCTTGTGCCCAAAAAACTTCCTGCTTACCAATTTCATCAAAAATCGGGGTTATAATAACTGCCCGGACCGGAAATCCTGTGCAACAAAACAAATACATGGACAGACGGACGGACGGACGGACGGACGCCGACACCAAGCCGCTAGATCGACTCAGGAGTGATTCTGAGGTCGGTCGGTATATATTTTATGGGGTCTAAATCAATATTTTCTGGTAGCACATTTTTTGCCGATCAAAACTTATTATACCCTGACCACTATGTCGTTAGGTATAATTTACTCAGGAAGTTTTTTAATTAAATTTTTTATAACTCGCTCTTTTCATATTTTTAAAAATATTAATTTTAACTTTTTGTTTCAAAATAGGGTAAGCGATTATAAAATATGGTGCCAAATTATTTAAAATTGTCAAAAACAGAAAAAGAAAAATTGCGGCATTTTGAAACATATTTTAGGTCAACGTTTCAGACAAGCGTTATAGACATGCATTAAAATCATAAAAAAAAATTATAATGATATTTATTTATCAAAAAATCACAAAAATTTTCAAAATCACATCCAAAACACTAGAACTTCTGGATCCCACAGCCTTTAAAACGCAATGCATTATTCAGTGCCAACGAGCGTGTGCGGAATGATGGACGTCCGTCACTATGACAAGGCCATGTTTACAATTTCCATCGCTTCTGCGCCACATTTGCACTACTTTCCGATTCCAAAAAAACATTTTCATCACTTTTTCTGGCGACGCTTTTTTTGCTGGGGTGCTATGCAGATCGGTTTTTTTACCATTTTGCGTATTATTATTTTTTCTTGTGATTAAATTCGTGTTCTTGCGGACTGTAAGGTTAAATGTGTGGTTGTCATCGTTCCATGTTGAATAGTATAGCTTTAACCTCTTCAAAGCACGTATAGGTTGCAATGCCATAAACAGCTTTCCAGCCACTGTTACCAAATGGTACCACGGCTTGCGAAGTAAGCACAAATCAGCTTTTCATCAAAAGCCAACGAATTTCATAAGCTTTCATGACCAACATTTTGCAGCAGAATCTTGGCATATTAATCTCGCGTCCCTTTATTAAGTCTTAACTCCGCTGTATAGGCGTTTTCGGGGCATTCATCACATCAATTTTCATCAGAAATCGTCGTTCGTTCCATGCCTACTATCATCAAAGCAGAAGATCGGTCAGTATTCGCACCGATATTTGCTCCTTTTATTCTATTTTATAAGAAATCGGTGGGGCTGAAAGATTCGATTAGATAGTCAAACTTTCAGCATCCTGCTCTCTGATTGCATAATTTGGCATTAACGGCAACATTTTACCCATAAAAAGTAAAATGAATTACTAATGTGTATTTAAGAAAAAAATTTTAATTGTTTATTCGATACGTTTAGATTTATCTAATATTATTGAATGTATTTTCCAAAAACTAAATTCCAAAAATCTCTTTCTTACTTTATTAAATGCTGAATTAATTATCAAATATCTTATTTTAAGCTTACATTCTATTATGGAAAAGTATTTATTTGATTTATTTATTACCGTTTCCCTAAAATATACATATTTTAACCAAAAACTTGATTTGCTGGTGCTCATAAAATAAAGCTAAATTATTTGCAAGTTCAAAAAAAAAAAAAACAAAGTGAAATTCGAATCTCCTCTCTTTG
>PGFW01061744.1:13501-30990 GCA_003123925.1 Haematobia irritans | reverse complement strand
CAAATAATTTTTTAATTGACTTTCAATTAATTTCAATTGGTACTATCATTTCTGTGATTGAAAACATTTCAATTAAAACTTAATTGGATCAATTAATTTTGTGATTGAAATATATTTGTGTGTGTGTATAGGTCTCTGTTTGAGGATAGCCCCCATTCCAGTCTACCGCTTTGACTTCATGAGCTACTAGACTCTGAAATTTTTAGGTCAACCAGTAGATGTTCCTAATATGGTGTGTAGCGGTCATGTTTATACCCTGCGCCACACTGTGGAACAGGGTATTATAAGTTAGTGCATATGTTTGCAACACCCAGATGGAGACGAGATAGACACATGGTGTCTTTGGCAAAAATGCTCAGGGTGGGCTCCTGAGTCGATATAGCCATGTCCGTCTGTCCGTGAACACATTTTTGTAATCAAAGTCAAGGTCGCAGTTTTAGTTCAATCGACTGGCACAAGTATGTGTTTTGGCTCAGAATAGATCCCTATTGATTTTGGAAGAAATCGGTTCAGATTTAGATATAGCTCCCATATATATCTTTCGCCCGATATGGACTTATATGGCCCCAGAAGCCAGAGTTTTACCCTAATTTGGTTGGAGTTTTGCACAAAAAGAACAATGAACACTATAGTCAAGTGTGCCAAATTTTATTGAAATCGGTTCAGATTTAGATATAGCTCCCATATATATCTTTCGCCCGATATGGACTAATACGGTCCAGAAGCCAGAGTTTTACCCCAATTTGGTTGAAATTTTGCACTAGGAGTACAATTAGTAGTGTAGTGCACAGGGAGTAAAACTAGCATTGTAGCTATGCGTGCCAAATTTGGTTGAAATCGGTTCAGATTTAGATATATCTCCCATATATAGCTTTCGCCCGATTTACACTCATTTGCCCACAGAGGCCACACTTTTTGCTCCGATTTAGTTTGAAATTTTGGCAGCGAGGGAGTAGAATTAGTATTGTTGTATGTTAGCCGTGCCAAATTTGGTTGAAAATCGTTCAGATTTAGAGTTATAATAGACCCCCATATATAGCTTTCGCCCGATTTACACTCATATGACCACGTGAGGCCATTTCTTTAACTCCGATTTAGTTTAAATTTTGCACAGGGAGTAGTATTGTAGCTATACGTGCCAAATATGGATTGATGGTTGAAATCGGTCAGATGAACAGCTCCAATATGATATGTTTTTCTGATTCGCGGACAAAAAATGGTCAAAATACCAACATTTTCCTTGTAAAATCGCCACTGCTTAGTCGAAAAGTTGTAAAACTGACTCTAATTTTCCTAAACTTCTAATACATATATATCGAGCGATAAATCATAAATAAAATTTTGCGAAGTTTCCTTAAAATTGCTTCAGATTTAAATGTTTCCTATATTCCCACCCTAGTGCGTTAGCCGACTTAAATTTTGAGTCTATAGATTTTGTAGAAGTCTATCAAATTCTGTCCAGATCGAGTGATATTTAAATGTATGTATTTGGAACAAATCTTTATATATAGCACCCTACACATTTAACGGATGTGATATGGTATCGAAAATTTAGATCTACAAAGTGGTGCAGGGTATAATATAGTCGGTCCCGCCCGACTTTAGACTTTCCTTACTTGCTTTCTTACTAATATTGTGCTTAAGGCCAGCTTCTTTTGTTATTGGGTTTTCATTGCACTCTTCATGAACCTATGCTATTCTCTTAAGCACGACTGTGGATTAAAAAGACCACAAAATAAAGCATTACTAGCCAACATCTGCGACTCCACGAATCGGCGCAGTTGATTTTCTCATCGCATAGCTCCACACTACGAGTGCCTAAAATAGACAAAAAAAAAAAAAAGAAACACTAAACGAACCATAGTCAGCTATGGTGTGTTGAAAAATCGAACATTGCATTTTATGTAAATGTGTGAAAAAAAAGCTCATTCCCTCAAATCGACACTTTTATGCCACACCCGTGTGCCATCCATATTTCTAACTTGATGTTGTTTTTTTTTTTGCACGTGTGAAAGTGGAAAGCTATTCATTTCTTTCGTGGGGGCACAATCGTACCGATTGGCAATAGAAAACATTGATGTGGGTGAGTACCACAGCTGGTTCAGTGGCAAAATGCAAACGTTTGTGTGGTTTTGTTGCATAAAATGTTGTTGTATCTGCACCACATGCATCAGCTATTCAAGTGACTTTTGATTGCACCTGCATTGTTAGAGCACAAATGTTGCATTCCCATTTACTTGGTCCTTATCGCCAGTTCCAACCGCGTCGCTTAGATATGCAATCTCCATCAAGGCTGAAATAATATAAATTTTATTTGGAAAACATTTAAAATTTATATGAATTTAAGGATTCGAATGGAGGGAGAATTAATGTTTTGTGCCAAACACAATAGGCATTTTTTAAAGTGCTAGATATTTATGGTGCAGTAAATTCTAATATTTTTTATAGCAAAATAGTCTCAAAACATATTGAAAATGTTCTTTTTGGATCCGGAAGTGGTGAAAAATTGGCGCAAAAGCGATGAATTTTACATGGGCTTGTCATAGGACAGCTGTCCATCATTTCAACAGCCGTTGCACTGACTGTGCATCACTTCTCATTTTGTGATCCATTGTTTTGGATGTGAATTTAAAAAATGGTAATATATTGTCTAAAAATTGTTTAACGCTTGTCTGAAACTTTTGCCCTCAAATATTTTAAAAAATTCCCAGTTTTTCTGGATTGGATTTAGAATTTTTCGACAAAATTTTAATAATTCGTACCATTTTATTATTTCTTACTCTGTTTTTATCATACTCGAAACAAAACAAGTAATTGAGAAAGTCTAAAGTCGGGCGGGGCCGACTATATTATACCCTGCACCACTTTGTAGTTCTAAATTTTCGATACCATATCACATACATTTAAATATCACTCGATCTGGACAGAATTTGATAGGCTTCTACAAAATCTATAGACTCAACATTTAAGTCGTTGTTAATGCACTAGGGTGGAACACAATGTTTGTAAAAACAGTTTTAAGGAATCTTCGTAAAAGTTTATTTATGATTTATTGCTCGATATATATGTATTAGAAGTTTAGGGAAATTAGAGTCATTATTAAAACTTTTCGACTAACCAGTGGCGATTTTACAAGGAAAATGTTGGTATTTTTGACCATTTTGTCCAAAAACAGAAAAACATATATATGGGAAGCGTATAACTCTAAATCTTAACTGATTTCAACCAATTTGCGCGTTATAGCTACAAGCCTAGTTCTACTCCCTTTCAAACAAATCGGAAATTAAAAATTTGGCCCTCTTGTGGTCATATGAGTGTTAAATCGGGCTGAAAGGCTATATACTGGGAGCTATATCTAAAATACTGAATACCGATTTTCAAACCAAATTTGGCCACGTCCATTGAACAACCCAATGCTATATTTACTTCCTGTCGCAAAATTTCAAGTAAAATCCGGCAGTGAAAATATGGAGGCACAGTCGGTCATATCGTATAAATCGGTATGCGCGAATGACTATATTATGGGAGCGTAATATCTAACCTCTGAACAAGACGATTCTTCAATAAATATTCGGCACACTAAACTCATTTTTAATAGGTCGTCTTTGATAGCATATGTAAGCAAAGAAAGAAAGCTAGAAGACAGTTACACCAAAAACCTAAAATTTAAAAAGAGTTGTTCTTAAAATATCCTTACTTGTATTTTCGCTCTTTGGCCTTCGGCGCAATCATATCAAAAATTTTAAAGTTAAGACAAAAGTTTGTGAACCGGGCAGTCTTTTTTTCGAGGTTGTGGCTGACTTATCTCCCGTCATATATTTGTTCTAAATTTTTTTTTTTTAAAACAAGTTAAGGCTGTCAGTAGATAAGTTTCTGGCGGGGCGACTATATGTAATACCCTAAATACCACCCGTTAGCTGAAATTAGTAATCATAAACATTTGTGTGATAACATTGACTTATAGGTC
The DNA here is from genome assembly GCA_003123925.1 of Haematobia irritans. Lineage (NCBI taxonomy): Eukaryota > Metazoa > Arthropoda > Insecta > Diptera > Muscidae > Haematobia > Haematobia irritans. Next base: position 27,023 of record PGFW01061744.1, on the reverse strand, counting down.
TTGGGAGATAAAACCGAAGCTTTTGCATAGTTTTCACGAAAATTAAGGAAGTATACATATTCAATGGAGTGCTTATGTCTCAATCTGACTACTAGCTTCATATGTCAATGCGCCTGCCATGGAAAATGTCTTGGTTTCCCTACAGAGGACAAAAAAGTTCCCTTCTTTCGCCATACAATTTTTCCTTACAATATTTTTCGGTAAATTGTAAAAAATTGTGAGCGAAAGCAAAAGCGAAAATGGTTTTCTAAGTGCTTTATTATCTTAAAACATAAATAATGCAACGTATAATAAAGACTTAGAATCAATAAATTTGGTATTACCACCACGAGTCTGCCACAGTTGGGTAGAATTCTTACCCAATAATAGTAATCTTTATTTTGTTTAAATCCTCGATAAAAAAAAAACTTTTACAATAAAGTTCTATACAAAAAAAATTTTGAGAGTAAAAATTCCATGAGTAAATAAAATTTTGAGAAATTTTTTTATATAGAAATTAATACTCTTTGACAAAAAATCTTCTATAGAAATTACAAATTTCATGAAATTTTGAGAAATACATCTTTTGAGAAATTTTTTTTATGAGAAATAATATTATGAAAAAATTTTTCTACAGAAATACCAATATATATGACAAAATTTTCTTAGACAATCATAAATGTTGACGAAAAAATTTCCTCTACAGGAATAAAGTTTTGACAAAAATTTCTATAGAAATATTTGCTTTGTTAAGATTTGTGGTAATCTTCCAATTTTGTTTTAGATTTTTTTTTTTTGGCACGAGTCGGTAACTTGTCTGTCACCACACATAGTTAAAGTTCAGCCTAAATTTCCTCCTCTAGAGCCACAAAATGTAAAAATTATTACCAAATTTGTGTTTGAGTTGAACAGTGTCCTTACATTGTGGCCCTATGTCCCTACTAAGACGCTAAAATTATTTAGAAAAACGGAACATATAGGCGAATTTCCCCTACTTCTACAGAACACAACTGGCTGGAAGTTGATAGGGATACTGCACCTATGGGCCACTAATAATTGAGCCCATTCATTTAAAAAAGAGAAAATCGTTCAATTAGGTGTGGGTAATATAATCCAAATTTGTAAACATTGAAACAATATTCTTACTGTAAGAGCTAACAAGTAGTACTATATATATATATATATATATATATATATAATATATAGTACTATAATATATATATATATATATATATATATATATATATATAATATATATATATATATATATATATATATATATAATATATATAATAGTATATAGATATATATATATATATTATATATATTATATACTATGAGGTAGGGGTATTATCTCCCGGTAGTATCAGTATATACTATATCATATAGTATATAATATATCATATATCATATATTCAGCGTAGTGATGTTGATTATGGTACGTCGGGAGCTCGATGCTGACGGTTATATAACGGTATAATTATTTATAGTACTTAGTATATATTATAGTATCGGGTCATCAAGGGGGTATGAGTGATAGTTGGTTAGTATGTTAGTGGCATGTATATTATATAATATAGTTAGATTATGGTGATGACTAGATTTATATATACTATATCTATGTATTACTTATATATATATATATAATGATAGGATCCGGGGCTGTTTTGTGGCAATCTCGTTGTGGAAGAATCGGGCGGATACAGTAATTATGGAGAGCTATGATCCTAATCTGAACCGTATGTATGGATGAAGATTGTTGCTCAGGCTTTTGAGAGGTGCGCCGTTCGAAGACGATCGCGGTTTTGCAAAAAAAGCGCAAGCTACTGGCCCCCTATTCTGTCCGGGAACAGTTGGCTCCGGCGAAAGGTATATATTTGTGGAGCTAATATCTAAATTTGAGTCGAATTCTTCCAAATCACTTCAAAATTCGGTTAGTATAATTTGCGACCGGGAATTCCGTGTGTAGCAACACAATACAACATGGCGCCAGACGCCGCACGGACGGACACAAGGCTAGATCGACTGAGGGGGGTTATTCTGAGTTCGATCGTGGGTACTAGTATTTTTATCGAGGTGCTAAATCAATATTTCTCGGTTAGGCACGATTTATTTGGCCAGATCAAACCTTATTATACCCTAAACCACCTATGTGGTTTAGGGGCGTATTAAAAACATTTTTGTGATGATATGCTAGCAACTACTTTATAATTTTTGACAAGATGTATTGTATTATAATTTCCGCATGAATGCACAGGTAAGATTTTACACCCAAGAGAATATCTGATTTATGTTCATTATTTTCATTATGTCTCTTCCCAATGATAAATTTATTATTTGTCGATATTTATTTCTCCCTTTGCGTTGGCACATCTCGTTTTTTTTCAATTTCTTTTCTTTTTCCATGTGTCTTTGATGTAAGTCCATCCTTCAACATTGTTCATTTGCATGCTTAATTACTTTCTTCTTCGCAAAAATATTGAAAGAACTAGTGTACCGTCGGTTAACAAAGCGGTTATAAGTGGATTATTTTAATTTTGCTTAAATGGATCCGGAAGCTAGTGGCTAACAATTTTGGATCGAATCGCATTATCATGAGCTTTCATTGCGGGCAGTAGTCAATTTCGATTAACTGGAGCGTTACCATGGAAGTATGTATCGGTTAAACGAGAAAGTAAATGTAAATTTAGGTCGCGATAGCGAGTTAAAGTACATGTACAATTTCCACTTCGCCAACCAGTGTTTCACCACTGGCAATCAATTTGGAATGCATTGAGGGACTATTTTTCATGATGATTAAGAAATTTCACAGTCGAGAAAATCGCTGTTGCTTGAATTACACCTCACTTCATCTACTTGTATGCGCATCCAGTTCGGGTTAATGATTGTAATTAATACTAATATTGTGCTTAAGGCCAGCTTCTTTTGTTATTGGGTTTTCATTGCACTCTTCATGAACCTATGCTATTCTCTTAAGCACGACTGTGGATTAAAAAGACCACAAAATAAAGCATTACTAGCCACACATCTGCGACTCCATCGAAGGCGCAGTTGATTTTCTCATCGCATAGCTCCACACTACGAGTGCCTAAAATAGCAAAAAAAAAAAAGAAACACTAAACGAACCATGAGCTATGGTGTGTTGAAAAATCGAACATTGCATTTTATGTAAATGTGTGAAAAAAAAGCTCATTCCCTCAAATCGACACTTTTAATGCCACACCGTGTAGCCATCTATTTTCAACTTGACTTTGTTTTTTTTTTTTGACAGTGTGAAAGTGGAAAGCTATTCATTTCTTTCGTGGGAGCACATCGTACCGATTGGCAATAGAAAACATTGATGTGGGTGAGTACCAGGCTGGTTCAGTGGCAAAATGCAAACGTTTTGTGTGGTTTTGTTGCATAAAATGTTGTTGTATCTGCACCACATGCATCAGCTATTCAAGTGACTTTTGATTGCACTGCATTGTTAGAGCACAAATGTTGCATTCCCATTTACTTGGTCCTTATCGCCAGTTCCAACCGCGTCGCTTAGATATGCAATCTCCATCAGGCTGAAATATAAAATTTATTGGAAAACATTTAAAATTTATATGAATTTAAGGATTCGAATGGGAGAATTAATGTTTTGTGCCAAAACAAATAGGCATTTTAAAGTGCTAGATATTTAGGTGCAGTAAATTCTATATTTTTATAGCAAAATAGTCTCAAAACATATTGAAAATGTTCTTTTTTGGTATCCGGAAGTGGTGAAAAAAATTGGCGAAAAAGCCGATGAATTTTAACATGGGCTTGTCATAAGGACAGCTGTCCATACATTTCAAACAGCGTTGCCACTGACTGTGGCATCACTTCTGCAATTTTGTGATCCATTGTTTTGGATGTGAATTTAAAAAATGGTAATATAATTGTCTAAAATTGTTTTAACTGCTTGTCTGAAACTTTTGGACCTCAAAATATGTTTTAAAAAATTCCCAGTTTTTTCTGGATTGATTTAGAATTTTTCGTACACAAATTTTAATATATTCGTACCATTTTATTATTTCTATTACTCTGTTTTATCAATACTCGAAACAAAACAAGTAATTGAGAAAAGTCTAAAGTCTGGGCCGGTGACCGACTATATTATTACCGCTGCACCACTTTGTTAGTTCATAAAATTTTCGATACCATATTAGCGATACATTTAAATATCACTCGATCTGGACAGAAATTTGATAGGCTTCTACAAAATCAATAGACTCAACATTTAATGTCGTGTTAATGCACTAGGGTGGAACAACAATGTTTGTAAAACAGTTTTAAGGAAATCTTTCGTAAAAAGTTTATTTTTATGATTTATTGCGTCGATAATATACTGTGATTAGAAGTTTGGGAAATTAGAGTCATTATAAATACTTTTCGACTAACCAGTGCGATTTTACAGAGGAAAATGTTGGTAGTTTTGATGACCGCAGTTTTGTCGCAAAAACAAGAAAAAAAGACATAATATCATGGGAGCGTATATCTAAATGCTTAACTGATTTTCAACCAAATTTGCGCGTATAGCTCAAGCTAGTTCTACTCCTTTCAAAACAAAATCGGAAATTAAAAATTTGGCCTCTGGTGGTCATATGAGTGTAAATGCGGGCGAAAGCTATATATGGGAGCTATATAAATACTGAAACCGATTTCAAACCATAATTTGGCACGTCCATGAACAACAATGCTAAATTTACATTCCTGTGCAAAAATTTCAAGTAATAATCGGAGTAGAAAATATGGGGCACAGTGGTCATATCAGTATAATTCGAGCGAATGATATATATGGGCAGCTAATATCTAACCTCTGAAAAGCGATTTCGAATAAAATTCGGTCACACGTAACTCATTTTTAATAGGGTCTTTGATAGCATATGAAGACAAAGAAAGAAAGCTAGAAGAAGTACACGAAAAACCTAAAATTTAAAAAGAGAATTGTGTCTTAAAAAATATCCTTACTTGTAATTTCTCGGCTTCTTTGGCTCGCAAATCAGTATCAAAAAGTTTTAAAGTAAAGACAAAAGCTTTTGAACCGGGCGCATTCTTTTTCAGTGTGGCTGACTTATCTCCCGTATAATATTTGTTTCTAAATTTTTTTTTTTAAAACAAGTTAAGTGTAGTAGATAAGTCTGGCGGGGCGACTATATTAATACCCTAAAAACGCAACCCCTTACTGAATTAGTAATCATAAAAACATTTGTGTGATAACATTGCTTATAGGTCTGGGAGATAAAACCGAAGTTTTGCATATTTTTCAGAAAATTAAGGAAGTATACATATTCAATGGGTGCTTTGTCTGCAATCTGACTATAGCTCATAGTCATGCTGCCATGGAAAATGTTTGGTTTACCCTACAGAGGACAAAAGTTCCCCTTCTTTCGCCATACAATTTGTCCTATACAATATTTTTGGTAAACTTTAAAAAATTGTAGAGCAGAAAAAAGCAAAAGCGAAAAATGGTTTTCTAAAGTCTTTAATTATCTTAAAACATAAATAATGCAACGTATAATAACTTAGAATAATAAATTTGTATTACCACCACGAGTTGCCACAGTGGTAGAATTCTTACCCAAAATAGTAATCTTTTGGTTTTGTTTAAATCCTCGTATAAAAAATAAAACTTTTACATAAATTCTATACAAAATAAAATTTTGGAGTAAAAATTCCATAGAAATTAAAATTTTTGAGAAATTTTTTTATAAGAAATAATACCTTTGAAAAAAATTTCTATAGAAATTACAAAATTTCATAGAAATGACATAATTTTTGAGAAATTTTTTTAATGGAAATAATATTATGAAAAAAAATTTTCTAGCAGAAATAGCCAATTTTGACAAAATTTTCTTAGAAATTATAAATGTTGACGAAAAAAATTTTTCTACAGGAATAGAAGTTTTGACCGAAAAAATTTCTATAGAAATATTTGTTTGTAAGATTTGTGGTAAATGCTTCAATTTTGTTAGATTTTTTTTTTTTGCACGAGTGGTAACTGTTGTCACCACACATAGTTAAAGTTCAGCTAAAATTTCCTCGCTCTAGAGGCCACAAAATGTAAAAAATTTATTAGAAATTGTTTTGTTTGAGTTGAAAGTGTCCTACATTGTGGCCCTATGTCCCTACAAGACAGCTAAATATTAGAAAAACGAACATATAGGGAATTTCCCCTACTTCTAACAGCAACAAACTGGCTGAAGTTGATAGGGATACTGCACCTATGGGGCCACTAATAATGAGCCCATTATTTAAAAAAGAGAAAATCGTTCAATTAGTGGTGGGTAATAAATCCAAATTTGTAAACATTGAAACAATAATTCTTATGTAAGAGCCTAACAAAGTAGTATATATATATATAATATATATATATATATATAATATATATATATATAATATATATATATATATATATATATATATATATATATATATATATATATATATATATATATATATATATATATATATATATATAATATATATATATATATATATATATATTATATACTTATATAATGTATATGATAATATATATAATATAATATATAATATATATATATATATAATATATATATATATATATATATATATATATATATAGTATATAAGATTGCGGGGTTTTGTGGCAATTTTGGGAAAATCGGGCGATAACATATATATGAGAGCTATTATTTAAATCTGAACACGATATGGGATGAAATTTTGCAGGTTTGAAGGGCGGTGAAGAACGATCCGTTTGAAAAAGCGCAATATGGCCCCATTTGTCAGAAATTGGGCGAAATATATATGGAGGCTATATCTAAATTTTGATCCGATTTCTTGCCAAAATTCATCAAAAATCGTTAATAATTGCGAACGCGGAATCAAATGTGAGCAACAAATACATGTGGCAGAACGGACAGGACGGACACAAGCGCTAGATCGACTGAGGGGTGATTTCTGAGTCGATCGGTATAATATTATGAGGTTCTAAATCAATATTTCTGGTTAGTGGCCACATTTTTTGGGCTAAAGATCAAAAAATTATTATACCCTAACACTATGTGGTTTAGGGTATAGAAAACATTTTTGTGATGATATATGGCTAGACTACTTTATATTTTGACAAGATTATTGTATTATAATTTCCATGAATGCAGGTAAGATTTTTACACCCAAGAAAGAATATCATGATTTAATGTTCATTATTTTCATTATGTCGCTCTTCAATGATAAATGTTGATTATTTTGTACGAATTTGATTTCCTCTGCGTTGGCAGCTTCTTTTTTTCAATTTTCTTTCTTTTTTCCATGTGTCTTTGTGAATTGTAGGCCAATCCTCACATTGTTCTTGCATGCTTAATTACTTCTCTTCGAAAAAATTGAAAGAATATGTACGCGTTCGTAAAACGGTTTAAGTGGATTATTTAATTTTTGTTAAATGACGCGAAGGCATGGCTAAAATGGATCGATTGATAATGACTTTTCATTGGGGAGTATCAATTACATTAACTGGAGCGTTACCATGAAGGATATGGTTTAAACGAGAAATAAATGTAAATTAGGTCGATAAGCCGAGTTTAAAGTAATACAATTCGCACTTGAAAGTGTTTTAACCACTGGCAATCAATTTTGGGAAAAAAAAAATGGCATGAGGATAAATTTTATGAGATTAAGATTAATTTCACAGTGAGAAATTCTTCTTGAATACACTCACTCATCTACTGTAATCAATCAAATCGGGTGGTTTAAAGATGTAATTAAATTAACGCTAGCTTGAAAATTAATATCATAAGATGATAAAGACAAAGTCGAAAAGTGGGGGCGGGACCCGACGCATAGTAATGCATGGTTGTTTAACGGTCATCATACTACCACAATGTACCAAATTTCAACTGACTCGGATGAAATTTGCTCTCCAAAGAGGCTCCAAAACCAAATGCTAGAGATCGTTCTATATGGGGGCTAATATATTATTACGACTGATATGACGCACTTTAGGGCATGGCTGTTAATACAAATAACTACCACTACGTACCAAATTTCAACGCAGAGTCGGATGGAATTTTGCTTCTCCAAAAGGCACCATAGGTCAAAAGTTTGGGGATCGGTTATATGAGGGTCTATATATGATTATGGAGCTGGTATGAACCTTCCTGCATGGTTGTTGAATAACATATACTAACATCACGTACCAAATTTCAACTGAATCAGATGAATTTTGGTCTTCCAAGAAGCTCCGGAGGTCAAATCTGGTGGATCGGGTTTATATGGGGGCTGATAATATAGATTAGTGGACCATTTTTGCATGGTCATTAGAAGACCATAATACTTACACCATGGTAACATAATTTCAGCAGGATCAGATGAAAATTGCTTCTTCTAGAAGGCTCCGCAAGCCAAAATCGGGGGTCGGTTTATATGGGGGCTTATAAATATAATTAATGAAACGCGATATGGACCCAATATTTGAATAGTTGTTAGATACCATAATAACTAACACTCAATGTACCAAAATTCAGCCGGATCGATGAAATTGCTTTCTCTTAGAGAGATCTGCAAACCAAATTTTGGGGTCCGTTTATACAGCCGTCTATAACGTAAAAGTGGAACCGATATGCCTATTTGCAATACCGTCGCGAACGGCTACATCCAATAACAACTAACTTGTGCTAAGTTTAAAGTCCGATAGGCTGTTTCGTTCGGAAGTTAGCGTGATTTCCACAGACGGACGGACGACTTCCAGTAGAAATGTGTTATGTTGTCAAGTAAAACTAACGCCTTTTAAAATAAAGTGTTGAAAACATGGTCTAATATTCGAAACGATTTTTGTTTTGCGTTGTAAGTTCCAGATGCGAAGAGACAACAAATTTAAAAGTCGATTTAATTGCATTTAAAGATTTTTCATGAATTAATTAAAGTCAAGTTGGCCTTAGCCCAAAATTTTTTCTTTAATTTATGATACCCATTTTAAGTGAAATCACTTATTATAAGGCCAATACGACTTCAATTGAATAGTTATCGACTTTTGGACAAAGGAAAAAAACTTGTAATACTAGAGAAAATATGTTTTCTATGCTAAGCAAAATTGTATTTCGTATTTTAAAAGCAATGAAATCTTTGATGCTCACTGATAATTTGTTTTCAGGTAGCTTCAGGTCGTACTTGTTGTTGTAAGCCAACCGACTTTTCTAAAAATAAATTAAATACGTTTTGTTTCTTAATGTGGTGCTTGATTATAGCAAATAAATATATAATTAATTGAATTCACTATCACTACCTTGTAGGACTTTCATTGCTTTGCAAAACTATTTCATTGAGTTGACTACAGTCCTTTGTTCGTTTATTCCGGTGCGTGCTTTTTTTATTGCCGGTGCGCCTATACATTTTAATTAAAATGGTGACAGTAAGTGTACAGACTAACGTCGATTATTAGATTTATATTAAGAACTTCCTGCTCAATGCATGAAAGTATGAATAACGCGCGTACATATAAATTTGCGGTCCCATAAGCTGGGGATCTTTATCGGGCATGAAAGCCACACGTCTGTCATTTTGCTGTTACATCGCGCCTTTCACATCATTTCCGGCATATCTTTAATTTTCTTAGTCTTGTTATTATTCTATACCTCCTCTTTGAAATGTTTTTTTAATTGACAATTCAAGTGTACTATCTTTTGCTGGTTTAAATCTAAACTTTTTGCCCGGAGTTGAGTACAAGTTAAAGGTCATAGTAAACATTTGAATGTTAAATTGATAATGTTCGGTGTTGTGGGAAAACATTTGTAGATGTTAATTGACGACACTAATTTAATAATCAGCTACAAAGACGTTCATTTATAAAGCTAGATAATAACGCATTCTTAGAGAAATTGGCAAGTTCGGCTCTTAATCCAAAACCGATGTGGGAACATAAATCGTTTGAAACTATTTATACACTCATATAGTTCCTACATATTAATCAGGTTGGGGCTGATAAGTCCCCGTCTAACAAAGAAAACATCATTTTTTTTTTGTTAAAATCGTTTTGTTATTGCAAGCATTAGTTCCCTTATCAAGAGCGATACAAACGATTATAACGACCTCCGCCAATTTTTTGATACCATTTTGGTAGTACTCCTTCGGTTTTTGGCCTCAAAAGAAGGCCTCAGTTTCAGGCGATCACCTCTTTCATTGGCAACCGAGTTTTTTCCCTGCGACAGCATCCTTTTGAGTCTTGAACAAGGAAAAAAAAAAAAAAAAAGTCGCTGGGGGCCAGATCTGGAGAATAAGGTGGGTGGGGAAAAGGCAATTCAAAAGCCCAATTCAATGAAATTTTTCCCATCGTTTCTCATAACTTGTGGCACGGGTGCCGTTGTCTTGGTGGAACAACACTTTTTTCTTCTCATATGGGCCGTTTGCCGCGAGTTCGAACCTCCACAACGCTCCCAATAAGAAGCCGATATAATAGTCACCTGTTGATGGGTTTTGCCCATCTCGAGAATAATCGATAAAAAATATTATTCCACGCGCTTCCCAAACAGAGGCACATTTACTTTGGGCCAGCGGACTTTTGAGTTCTTTCCAACGTTTCGGAGACGGTTCACCGGTCGCATGTCCACTCAGAAGACTGTCGATTGGACGTCAGGAGTGTAGGTGGATGGAGCCATGTTTTCATCCATTTGTCACATATCGACGGAAAAAACTCAGGGTGTATTAGCGAGTTTTAATGAGGCTGCAAACACCGATCAGAATCATCAAACGTTGTTGTTTTTGGTCAATGTGAGCTCCGCGCGGGCACCCATTTTGCACAGAGCTTCCTGCATATCCAATATTGATGAATGATATGAACCAACACGTTCCTTTGATATCTCTAAAGGTCGCTGCTATCCTCGATCAACTTTCATTTTAAGTCATTCAAAATCAAATTTTGTGGGATTCTATTTGATGTTTTCGGTCGGTAACGACACCTCTTTCCGAGCGTGTCAACCGTCCTCGTGCTCAATTTCACCACGCTTTGAAATTTTGCATACCAAATGCAATTATTTTTTGAATTTTCCCTGGGGGCAGTTCAATAATTACATAATAGCATGCCATATAAACGATCTCCTTTATTTTATTTTTCTCAGATCCTAAAGGTACAACTTTTCTGAATCCGGTTTGAAATTTGGCAACATGGTGTTAGAAAATGCCACTTCAACAATCAGTCGCGTATCGGACCAACAATTATAATATAGCTCTCCATATAAAACCGATCCCCAAATTTTACCACCTAATAAACATTCGGAAATTATTCATTTAGTTTATAGTTAATTTATAGAGTAAATTGATAAATTAACTATAAAGGGTGATGAACGGTCAAATTTGGTCAAGGAAAACGCGTGTAAATTCGGTGAAAGATCCGTTTATTTAAAAAATGCAAATAATTTATTTTTCAAGTTCAATTAGTTAAAATTCAGGAATATTCAGTTAGGGCTTCGCTTTTTCCAAATCCGAATTGCCGGCTCTTCATACGCTTGACGCCGGCCATCAGATTTTGTAACAGCCACCTTGTCCACCTTCTTCGCCGCAGAAAGACAGTTTTGCCTTGAACTGCTGCTCGTCCTTAGCAGTTTTTTTGGTCATTCCTTTTAGGTTCCGCTTGACATAGCCCAGTATTTCTCAATTGGCAGGGCTTCTGGCGTGTTGGGGGTTCTTGTCCCTTAGGGCCCCTGCACAATGTTGGCAGCCCTACCACTCCATGAGCGCTTTTATGCGATTGGACAAGTTTTGCCAAAACATCCGGCCCAAAACAGTACGGAAACAACGTGTTTCTTTCAGGAAAGGCAGCAGACGTTTATTCAACGACACTCTTTCACGTAAATTTCTTGTTGACAGTCGCCGGAAGCTAAATGAAAAGTGCACTGCCTTTTCAAACCAGACAGGAACAGATGCTTGCAAAGTAGAACCACCAAGACCATATTTCTTTGCGAACTTTGAACAGTTTTATGTGCTTGAAAATATCTGCTAACCTTTCGCCTTGCATCCTTTTGACGCTATAAAACCTCTGTCCCGGAAGATGCTTGTAGTTCGGCTTAGACGTAGGTTTCGTCCGTCCATCTACCTACGCAGTCAAACTTCGCAGCTCATCGCTTCCGTTGTAACAGCCTCCGGGATCGCCGCTTGGCCGTCCGTATTTTGTTTATCATCGCGATTCTGGTAGTCACTATCTCTTTGTAAAGTCGATAGTCTCGCGCTCGTTTTTTGGCATCGATGCAGACGATACCCACTTATGTTGCGGCATCTCGGACGAGAGAGGTTCAGGCGTTTCGCTTGAACTACCGGCAACCTCCTTAGTTCGTCTCAGCGGCTTTCCGTGTTTTCGATTTCCCTCCCGCGCCCGATCCAGCCCGACTTCTGCTGCGACAAACGTTCCCCCAAACACTTAATTACATTTGTAATGGATGATTGGCAACTTTTAGCGATTTTTGCCGAGCTTTGCGCCGTGCGAGTAGTCTCGGATTTCGCGATGCCGCACTGAGCAAAATTTTCTGATACGGCCCCGCTGCTCTCTTGCTTGACGCATTTTGACAACTGAAGAGATGAATTCTAAAATACCAATAAAATCGGAAGCAACATCTCCTACATACACACGCCTTCAAAATGAGGGTGTTTCAGGTTTTTTACAATGCAGAATTTGAACCAGAAAATACCGTAAGTTATCATTGACCGAATTTTGAGCCCGCTATCAGCCCCTTTACTTGGTTATTTAGGTGTTTAAATTTGCTTCTCTTCTTGTACTATAACATTTGACCTAAAATATTTGAGTTAACATTGAGTGGGCACAGCGTTGGTCAAAGATATCCAAATTTTTAAGTTTTCGTCCCGATGGTCAGACCAAACGAAATTTTAGCCCCATTTTGGTTCATATTTCATAAATTGGTCACATCTAAATTTTATTCTACGTATTTAACCGCAATTTCTTTAAATATATTTTTTTCCTTAACAAAAGTCTGTAAACTTTCCATGAAGCGTTTTTGTCTATTATAGTTTAAGTGATTCGACTTAAAATTGGGTGTCTTAACATGAAACAAAATTTGGTTTTATTAAAGTGAACTTGGCTTTAATACTTATGAAGAAATACTCAAAATCTTTGCATATTTACTATAAAACTAAAAAGCGTTTAAAAATTTGAAATGTTTTTAACGCTTTATTTTAAAGTCCTGAAACTTAAAATAATTGTCACTTCTAGTCGATTCTGAATTTGTAATAGTAAGTAGTCGTCCAGACGTTTTTAATGGACTTTGATAGCACATGAAAAAAGCTGGAAAAATTTAATGAATTGAAATTGGAATCCTAGAATGAAGTAAGCAAAATTCAAATTTAAAAGTGAATTGTGATGTATATGTGTCCTTACTTCAATTCAAGACAAAATCTTTGGAACCGTGAACGTTTTTTTTTTCAGTGTAGGATTTTGTACCATTTCAATCGCAGAAAATCGAATGAAATTTTCGCGTTTTAGGTCTTGGATCAGGTCTTCTAAGCAACGTTACAGAAAAAATACTACAGAAAAATGGATGAAAATTCGGGA
>PGFW01061741.1:8373-30114 GCA_003123925.1 Haematobia irritans | reverse complement strand
AATGTGGAACGCTGTTCGGACTAGGTCCCTTGTCATTGAGCTAAACATAGAATAGGGATTGAATATTCTACGTAAGTCTGAAATATCAACAAATCAAATCGCGAGATCAGTGTATATGAAGGCTATACCAAAACATAGACCGATAGAAACCAAATTCGATAAACATATATTGGGACCTTAGGTATCAGATAAAAGCTGCTAGAAACCCAAGAAATTAAATCCAAAGATCGGTCTTTATGGGTGCTATTACAAAACATGAACTGATATGAAGAAGGTCTATGTGGAACCTTAACATCTCTGGACCTGGATCGATATCGACTATTTTCGAACTTCAAAACAATAGCTCGATTATTGAAGGCTGTAGCGTATTTAAAACCAACAGAGAAACGGACATTCGTAGCTTTTTGCATGAGCTTTGGTCTGATTGAAATCAGCTAAATTTTTACTTTTCTTACTCTTCCATTACCACTTACCATTCATCAGCCAATAATTAATACAGTCTTCAACATTGTTGGGACTTTGTCCCCTGAGTGGAGCATTGAATCCCAAAATGCCTTGGGGTTGCAAATCATAGGTCATGACATTGATAAAATCCACATATTTTGAAATGTTCGGTATATCATAGGACATTGCGGCAGTTTCAGCGGAAGCTCCCAACCAGCAATACCTGCAACAACAAATTACGTGAAGCTAGGCCTGGAACATAAGGAAAATAAATTTCTAAATTTAATAGAAAAAAAAACAACTAGGGAGTGTCTCCAACTTACGCTTCTTTCAAATTCTTTCAAATAGAGTTTAGGCAAAATTTCTTTATGCCAGACAGCTTAAACCCTCCTCCAGCTTTTGATGGATATTCCCAATCCAAAGTTATGCCATCGAAACCTTGGTGTTTAATGAATGCCAATGTCGATTGTATGAAATTGTTTCGTTTTATAGGATCAGCAGCCATTAGGGAATATTTAACGGAACCCTCAAGATGACCACCAACAACGGCTAATACTTTCAAATTGGGATTGGAACTTTTCAAGGCAATCGTTCTTATTATTAATTCTTAAATAGAAATATAACATTGATTAATTATTACGCAAAAAATTATAAACGCTGCACAAATAAAAAAATGATTTCAATTTCAAATTTTTTAATGGCATATTTGTTTATTATATGCTCCACGCTACAGTTGTTAGTTTCATATATTATATTTGAGAGCATATCTGATTACGATATTATTGAACTACTATGAATCCGTGGAAGAATATTGGACTAATAGAGTTTTAGACAGTAAGCATATCAACTAATGATGACAAATGAGATTATAGATCTCGCATAAAACGTTCAAACAACGAATCTATCCGAATATGAGCCGGATACCATATGACAGAACTCGCATGATGTGAGCTTGAAGACAAAAGAACCATTTGATTGCAAGTTCACCTCTTAGAAAAAACATGAAAAAAATAGATCATATTAGACAATTCAATAATATTATTATTTTACTTACGGCAGATAAGATTCTTGGTTACATTTTTTGAATTTTCAAATTTATATGAGCTACCTCTAGACTTACAATATATGACTTTGTACAATAGAATTTCTTTGAACTTTCAACTAATAACCAGAATGTTGGTTTATTGCATTAACGAGAGTACGACTAAACGATAACCGCTATGTATCATTATTAACTAAATAATACCAGCGTCGATTCTTATTAATACTACTGACACTTCAACATTAACCTCTATATTCAACAATATAAGATTAATTATCCAACACTCACAATCACAAATTTATCTATCATCCACAAATTCTAGAACATTACACCTTTAAGTATTAGATGCTTATTGAGATATCCGAGCTCACAATATGTAGGCTATCTTTCATATAATAAAGATCACCTATTTTATAATTAAGCGCATACTCAGGCAGCATTTTAAATTTACATTAAACGATCAACTAAAATTAAATTTAAAAATATATAATATACTATATATGTATTTCACTTAAATTTTAAGAAAAATTCTGAGCACATATATAGTATATATCAATGAGAGCACTTCATATTTTCAAAATATATGTGCATCCCAAATTATACATAAAAATTTTTATTGGAGAAAAGCAAATATATATAATTAATAAAATTACTTTATTTTTTAAAGCCTAATAGGCACATTAATTTATAAGAAATTTTGTCTTTAATTAATTTATTGTCAATATTGACGATTCTCTTAACAAATTAAGGTGCGTTAAATCTTTAGATTATCAACAGCATGTAAAATATTTTTTTTTAGTGTAAACTTCGCAAATATATGACATGCTCTCATTATGCGACACAACATCATTATCCTGTATAGAGAATAAAGTATATAACAAAAAAATTCCGCATATTAGCAAATAAATATTTCGACAACTATATTAATATATCACAAAATTACTTTCATAATGAATTTGAAAAAATTATCTGACAAACCTATTTATACATATAAGTAAATACATTTTGATCAAAATATATGACTATAAGAAATATATGTTGAAACAATACTTTTCAATCAGAAATCAAAATGTTGACCATAAATTTTCTATAATGAATTATAATAAATCTGTTGACCAGAAAATATATCTAATATACGATTAAGATAAAAATGTTTGAACAAATTTTACTACATAGAAATAATTAAAATGTTATATAGCAATTATCATAATCAATTAGAGACTAAAATATTATCGATTCAAAATTCTAGACTATAGACAAGTAAACATTTATATGAAACACAATTTATTTCTTCATACGAATAAATTACGCAATTATAAGATCTTATCACCACCACCAGAGACTTCATACAACATCTATATTAATAAATTCATAATCACTTATTCAACATCATTATTAATTAATACTATAAATTATATAATAAAAAAAAATACAAATTATAATAAAATATAAAATTCAAATTCATATAATAAAAAATATTTAAACTAATTTATCACAAAAAAAGAATATTATAAAAAAAAAAATAAAAAAAATACTTATAAATACTCAAAAAAACATAAACAATATACTATAATTAACAAAATAACAATTAATTTATATACAATTAATAATTAATTTTAGATTATTATTTATTAATAAAAGAAAATATTTTCAAATTATAATAAAATCATATTAAATATATATATTAAACTAAAATATACTGCACTTACATAAATATAATTATAAATCACAAATCATTAATATAAAATATCCTATCAATAAAAGTATTATTATAAGAACTTTTCTTAAATTAAATTATCTAAGAAATCCTCAAAAAAATTATTATTACATCCTTAAAATCTATCACCCTACTCCATAATAACTTAATGATACATACAAATCAGTAACCTATTATTTCCCCTATACCCTCCATAAATCCCCTTATTAATCATCCACAACTTCACTACCTCATATCTCCCCATTCTCACCTGAACTATTCAACTAACAACACAGACTACAATCCTGAAACTTATTCATCAATTTCTTATTACAATCTCAATTACCATTACACAAATTAACTATAAACTCCCAGTAACTTACTAATGTCCCTACCAAACTCTCACCCTCACAATTTTCAAATAACCTACCTCATTCAACTAATCTATCAATTATTAAACATCAAACTCAATTACAACTCTCTAAAAATTACATCACGTATTCACCTAACCTCGTCAAAAAATTCCTCAATCCTTATCAAAAATACCTCTCCCTCTCCATTTATACACCAAGATCTCACTACTCCTAATAATATCATATTCAATTCCAATTATAACCCCCATTACCCCATCATCCCAACTTAAACCAACCCATTATATACACTTCACCCTTACTAAAATACACTCACTCCAAAAACTCCTACTCCCCAACTCATTACCAAATACACTATAAAAATCATCCAATACATATCTCCAAAACCTACAACTTAAATTACATTAATTTAAACAAAAATTTAAACTTCTTATATCAATAAATAGATAAACAACCAAAATTCTTTAAAACAATTAGTTATTCCTACATTTCAATATTAAAAGAATACTTCAAAATATTAAATTAACCAAATAATATCAATCAACTCAAAATAAATAATGATACATTTATCCTCAAATTTATTCAATCACACAAAAAGCATTTAAAAAAAGATTATACCCTCAAAATAAGAATCATAATCAATAACTAAAAACTTCCTCAATTAAATATAATTATAAAATCCTCTCATATGTACAAGTATTACCCTTGAAACTCACAATATCACATTACAGTATAAATTCTACCTAAAGTTATTCAATACACATCAACTACTTTACAAAGATATTCTTCATTACAACCAATATGTATTCCATCAAACGAAAATAATTATAAATATTAACCCAATTCCGAAAGCTCCAAAAAACTCATAAATCTAATAAAAATAAAGCTGAAATAAAAAATAAAAATAATTTAATTCCGAATTATCAATTACACATCACCCACATACCTAAAATTCATCATAACTATACTCACACAATAAAATCTATTATGAAAAATTAATTAATAAACAAAATAATAAAATAATACCCATTCACACCAAAATTAATAACTCTAAAATAAAAATCTAGTTACTAAACTTAAGAAAACAAATCTCCATTCAATTCACTATTCTCTGTCATTCCCACACATAACACCAAAAAGTCAATTCAAAGATCATACAACGATAATTAAACTATCCATCACCCAATTGAATCAACCATCTTAATATATATAACTCATCAATTCTTTAACATAAATTTACAACTTATAAACTTTTAATTTCTTATATTATCTAAATTAACCAAATTCTGATTAAACCTTCTTTATGCTTTTTCATCAACCAAAGTTCCACATTTTATCACCAAGCAAAGTACTTTCTTCTTTTATTAGAATATGTTACTCAATTTTTATTTCTAAGTTTTTCATCGAACACCGTTATAGAAGTCATCAATAAATGGTATAAATATTTTTTTATTCATTTGGGACCTTATATAATTCCTCTACCTTTCCTTACACTGAAAAAAATTTTTTTTTTCTTTTTTTAAAATTTTTCAATTTAATTTTCATAAATCAAAGTCCTTATCCTTTTTTGCACCAACTTCTTCTAACACAATACAATAACAAAATCTCAACACTTTACACTGTAAATACAATTTTATAATTTGAATTATCCTCAATCCTGATTTTTAAAAACTTAATCTATTTACAACTCTTTTTTTTATTCCAAATTCCAACGTTTGGTCTTTGACTCTTTTGTTAATCCAGTTTCTTTTATATAACAACCGTCTGTATATGCTCATTTCAATTTTACTTCCTTATCAATATCAACACTTTTTTATTACTATTAAATATGCGTAAATTACAGAGATTCATCGTTTCCTTATTAATGTTTAGTAATCAAACTTCATGCTATTTTTTATCTTACCGTTAAGCTAAATTAACATTTCATTTTGTTTAATAAAATTAATCATTTTATTAATCTCTTTCTTAAAAACCAAATATACCTTTTTTAATTTTTCAAATAACCATAACAGAATTCTAAACTCTCTTGTTCAACTCAAATATTTGATGAAAAATTTTCATTTATTTCAATGTTCATTTTTTAATCAACTTAATATTCTTGCATTACTAATTTTTTATAATTCTTTTATTTACCATCTTTATTCATGTCCCATTCAATAATAAGTGTATCATTTTTTTTGTATCTTTCATAATTTTTCAAAGTTTCAATCCTATATATTATTTAATTTACCTTCTTTTTATTTTACACTCCATAAATTCGATAAAAACAGGATAATCACAATATCCTTTTTATTATTTTCCCAACACTTCCTTAAATTTCAACTAACTTTCATCTTTACAACAATAACATTCTTATATATATATCCATAATCTTCAAATCTTCATTTATCTTGTTACAATCATTTATATGTTAATAAACTTTTATATTTTACCCTCACTCACTAATTTCACTTACATCTACCCTTTTAAAAACTTCCTTCATCAAAAAATTATTTCCATTCCAAAATTTCTTTCCCTTTATTTTTCAATTTAAATAAAATCACCTTTTTTTTATGGCTTCTGTTTCCTTAAATATTTTGACTATTATCCAATTACAAACCAAAATTACAGTCCTTCTCATTCATCAATTAACTATCATTTTTTTTTCCATGTTTAAACATAGCATTTATTTATTTATTCTTTTAATAATAATATTAACAATAAAATTATCGAAAAATACTACATTTTTAACAAACTTACAAAATATTTTTTCAATCCCTATAATTCTATCTTGATAATTGATATAGAATGTTTAATTTTTCTTCTTATAATTAAAATTTATTTATTTTAAAAATAACCTTATTATTATTTTCACATTAAAAAATGAAAAATCTACTTCTATACTACCTAAAGTTTTTAATTCATCTCGTTTTAGTAAATTTTTCCTTTGTAGGATTTGTTAAAATTTCTATCAATTTTTCATTTTTTTACTCCTAATATTTCCAAAGGAATTTTTTTTTTAATTCCTGGTTATTAAATCTTCACGACATAAAAATAATGTCTTATCTTCTATTTTATTTCAAACCCAACTTGTAAATAATATTGATCCACCTATAGAGAATCGCAACACAACTAATGGATGAATCTTTGTTTTTCCAAATAAACAAAAATAAATGTAACAAAAGTAACTTTACATTCAATACTCTGTGGTTACATTATATACCCATTTTACCAAACTAATATTGTGAATAAAGTCAAAACCTCAAAATTAACTATCTTTAAAGTAAAAACAAATGGTTGGTAATTGAAGTTGGAATGGTTAAAAAATAATGGAAACATACAAAATACATCCGATTAATTTAAAGAAATGAATAAATCTCTTTTTTCCTCCTTAAAAAAATTTTCCTTGTAAAAGACTGAAATATTTTCACCTAAAAATCTAGCAAAAAATAAACTTTTCTGAGAAATTTAAATTTTCACCACAACTTAAAATTCTTGTATTATTTCAAAAAATTTATAATTAATATCATGATTCAAAAAGCATCCATCAACAATCATTTTTGTAATTCTTATGTTTTCTTTTCTCAGAAACTAATATCTTCAGGTTTATATAAAATTTGTCCAAGAAGCTATAAAATCATGTAATTCGCAATTTTTTTAACAAAAGTAATTTTATTATTATTACATGAGCTAAAAAAAATAAGATAAATGACATCATAAATCTAACTTTGTTTCCTGTATATGTATCCGTGTCAACATGAATTTTATTACTGAAAACTTTAATAAAAGAACCCTTTTTGAAACACAAGACATTTAAAAATAAATTAACTTTTAAACTCTTTAAATATCTTAAATCTTCTTTTTAATTTATAAAACCACTATCACACCTATTAAAAAAACTAAATAAATTGATAAAATCCTCTGGGAAAATATTTACAATAATTATATATTCAAATAACATCTTTGTCTCAAATTTAAGATTTAGTTACCTTTTAGAATGTACATGAAAATTAAATTTACTAACCTTTTCAGTTAATACCCTTACCACCAGTTCATATTTTATTATATCAAAAAATCAAATATATTTCATATGATATTTCATTCTAAATCTACTGAATATTAAATATTCTTTTATTCCTCAAAACGTAATATAATATCACACAAATATTATCTTATGGTTAAAAAACAATATAATTATCCACTAACTACTTAAAATTATATCATTTTTACCACACTTTCACTTCATATTTATTTTTTTAAAAATTATTAAATCATTTAAACTCAATTTAATTTTTTTAAATATATAATATTTAACTCATATTAAATCTTATCTCGTTATTCAAATTATATCTTTTTCTTTATTAATTCCTATGTTTCTTCATTGGATACCAATAATTTAAAACTTTTCCACATATGAGTTGTCTTCAATCACTATCCATTGCAATTAAAAAATTTACATAAAATTTACTAGGTTTCAATATTATTTATAAAATTTACTTAGAAATTCATTTTCTTTCCTTTTTTCTTTTCTTTATCTAATATAATCTAATTTTATTTTTTTTTCTATTATTGTATTCTTGTCAAATACTCACTTAATATTTTATCTATAATTTTTTAAATTTCATATAATTGTGATTATTCTATTAACAAATTCAAATCTATCTAAATATGATCTTCGTTTTAATAAAAAAAATTTTTCTTTTCTCTAAATATTTTAACACGTATTATTATATTTCATGGTCTTTTCAATTGTTTTCCAATTACATTTGTGTCTTTCATTTTCTCAATTAATGATTTCATACTGCATCCATCCTATGTATCCTTTATATATTATTTAAATTTTTCGTTCAATGCCAAACTTCAATCAATTACACATAATTTTTTCTTTCAAGCAACTAACAATAAAATTCAATCACATTTTTTCCAATTTTATAAACACAAAAAATATTCAAACTCCTAATATTTTATTTCTCAATTTGAATTTTCAAATTTTTTTTTACGCTATTACTCTATTCAGTATCCCTATCTTTTATATAATTTTCCACGTTTACTTTTTATTCCCTTTGTTATCCACCAATCCCTACTTTCTAATATTTAATCTATCCTTACGAAAACAAAATAAAACTTACTCTTTATTTGTATTAAAACTCAAATTCATATACAAAAAATATACCAAATCAAATTTCATCAAAAAAGATTATTCATTAATTGTGTAATATATTCAACTTCTATATAAATTTAAATTACCTTATCTTTCTACGTATTAATTAAATTATTTTTAAACCTATTAGTTTATATTTTTTTTTTTACTATCCAAAATAAGAATATCGTTCTGTTATGCTTAATCATACAAATCTCTCAGGATTTTTCATAATATAAAGTAACACAATAATCTTCATTATTTAAAAGTCTACATTCCTCCAATTTTTACCAATATATTTATAACTTCTGTTTTTTTACTTGAATTTTTATATTTATTGAATATATTTTTCTGATCACCCCTTATTTCTATTTATTCTTAATCATTAACTATGTTATTCAAAGTTATCATCCAATGCTTAAAAATTCCCTCTCACTTTTATATGAAAGTAAGATATTAATATATTACAAAAAATTTTTTAATCCTATATATTACTCAATGTATTCGTATTTTGATATTTGCTTTATCTTTTCCTTTTAATTAAAACCATAAAAATTAAATACAAATTATAAATAAAATTACAGTTACAAATGAAAAAAAAATATTCTTAATCTTTTCAGTTAAATATCTTTTAAACTCCTCACCTCATATGAGTTCACTAATGTAACTCTTGTTGGATTTTTTTTAAAACTTTAATATATAAATATCAAAACAATGTTAAAATGAACTCTTAAACCAAAAACATAATTCATCCCTTATTATTGATTTTAATTTCAAAATATTACTTTAACAAATAGTATTAAGATATAAAATAACCCTGTTTTAATTCACTTATAAATAACTCTTTTCTCTAAAAAATACCTTAAATCAGTATGACCTCCCCTCAAACCAATCTAAAGTATTAAGTATGTTTTCGTAAAATATTAAAAAAAATATCTCCAAACTTTTTTTAAAATTTTACCAACCCTTTTTATCCATTTTCATTTTTCATAAATTTTAACCAAAACCCTTCCAACTTAATATATTTTTGTCATCAATTCTTTATTCTTTCCTGTTTTTCTTACTTTTTCAATTTATTTTAAATAACTCATGTTAATATATTATCTCCTTTTCTTTTATACATTCTACACTATGTACCACTTAAAATCAATTTTTCTCTCCTTATTTCCACTTACTTCAATATTATCTATATTTCTTATACACAAAAAAATCTTTAAATAGTTTAACTCAACTCTTCATTTCTATTATAATAGTTTATCTCTTAAGTTCTTTATCGCATACTACTCTCCTCATCTCATCTTATCATTTAGAATCATATTTAAAAATATACCAATTACTTTCTTTCTTACCTTAATATTAATATTTTAAAATTATTTATTTTTTTCTTTTTAGATTATTTAAAAACTAATTGAAAATATCCTAGAATTAATAAATAATATATTTAAAATAAATTAAAGTCTTAACCTTATAGATCTGTAAATCTTAGGTCATAAACAAATTAATGTTAATATCTCCTTTAACTCAAACAGCCTAAAAAATTTCTTTTTTACAAACTTCTCTACTTTCTGTTTACTCATTCCACACTCTTCTCAAAACATATGCAACAACTATTTCTAACCATTTTTCTTTTTCATTCTTTTTTCCCCTAATAATGCTCAGTTGATATATATCATCATTGCTACTAAACACCTCTTCTTTTACATTTTCAATTCTCTGTTTTATTTACTCTTGCATTGTTAAAATAATAATCAGAAAATTGAAAATATATAACCAAATCTATAGATTTATAATCAATTCTTTAACAAACATTCATTACCCATCTAAAATCACCTTGCTTCATTTCTACTTATACATACTATATCTCATTATCTTTTCTTCTTTAAATAACTAAATTTAGTCCAGTTATTCTTTACTCTTCTTATAATTAATCAAAACTTTTTTCTTATTTTCTTTTTTTATATTATAAATCTAACCCTTTCACCTATACTAATTACATTTTTTTCCTTTTAAAATCAACTAATCATCAACATTATACACTCACTTTCTATATCACATCAATCTGTATTATACCAACATATATTAGACCTATCATAAATTAATATTAATTTTTAATACTTAAGACATCTAATTCTCCATAGTACAAAAACCTTTACATCATTTTCTCTTCCCTTGAAATACTTTGTTCTATTTCATCTTGTACAAAAAATAAATCAATTCTAATTATTAATCTACATCAATAACTATTTAAGCTTTTATTATAAAGAAAACTCTTCTATCAACTTTTATATAAAACTTCTTTTTAATATATACACTTGTCTATCTTACTATCTATACTTCCAACCCACTCTTTAACTCTTTATTATCCAGTATAAATTATATCAATTACCATTCCTCTCTCAAAACTTTCATTAAAACCATCCTTCTTTTGAACAGAATATTTTCCATCCCCTCCAGCATATTTTAATAACTTCTTCATTCAATTTTAGTATATCCTAATCCTTTTCTTTAGTTATAACCTTTTACTTTATATACCAACTCATCTCTACAACTCACGTAACCTTGGACTTTTTAATTCTCACCATCATCAACACCTCTCTTTTTTCATCTTTTCCAGTAAAATCACTATCAATACGTTTTCTCAATAAATCATTCTTTCTGTTTAAATAGCATATTCCAACACAAATAACGTTACTTATTTCTTCTCAAACACTTAGTACCTCTTTTTTTTAAATATTTTTACATTAAGTTTTAATTATTCCATTTTTTCTTCTCACTCTTCAACATATTTCTTTGCAAACTTTCCTTTGTCAACTCATTTCTATATACAATTCAATCTACCTCATTATATTAATCCTTTTCCCTTCAATTTTCTTATATCAAAATCCTATCAGTAATTCTTATTCCTGATATCTCCTTCTATTATCACTTCTTCTATTTTTCATTATTTTACAATTGTAATTACTACAATCAAAAAATTCCAATATTCTCATTTTTACTTAAATTTACTCACTTGTATTATATAATATCTTTTTTTTCATATTTAATCACCACTCTCCAAAACAACAAAACTTTATATTTAAAAATAAAATTTTTATCCCTATTACCATAAAGATTATATAACTCATGGTTAATTAAAGTAAAAAAATGACATTTAAATTTTTTCTATATTATCATTTTAATAATATAAAAACTAGTTAATACTTTCCTCATAATTAATATTATCAAAATAAAATATATCCTTATTCTAATAAAAAAAAATTTAATTAAAACAATTATACCTTATTTCCTTTAAATTATAACTCGAACTATCAAAATAATTCAAAGAAAATTTTAATATATTAATAAAAAAAATTTAATTAATTAAAACTTCTTAACAAATCATTTAAAAACATATCTTACTCTTTTTGACAAAATATTAGTACCTCCTTTTTTTTCATAATCATTAACAGAACAATTAATCCTTTAATAATAAATCTCTTTTATATGTTATTCTACTTTCATAATCCAAATATTGTTTTTATTATTTTGATTAACTTAAACAATCCATCTTGTTATCGTTATTTCTTATATTATTTTATAAAATTAAATGTATAAACTAAAACAATGATTGTATAGACTTACAACTTTCTTAATAATCTTAATACAATATCTTGAATTAAATTCTTTCAATAATCAAATGTTTTTCTTAATTATTTTGCTATATATATAATTGTTGTAATTAATATACTTCATCCAGATTCAAATTCGTTTGTAATTTATATGATATTTATTATCCATTCTAATATCATTTAAAAAAAATATAAAACATATATAAAGTTTTCTTCTATAAAAAACCTCAACAATAACCAATTATATAATCCAATTTACACTTATTTATTTTTCTTACTATTAAATACAAATAATTTCTCATATAAAAATTTAAATTTTCAAAACATAATTCTAACTTACTATTTCCAAGTTAATAAAAATTTTCTTCAATCCTAATATCATTTCTCCCTCTTTTTGTTATATCATCCATCTTGATCTCATATAAAACTTTATTTTATAATTTAATGGTAATATTAATTTACCAATAACAAATTTAATTAAGTATCTTAAACCTTTATATTTTAATAAATCTACAACAAGACAACATAAAAATTTTCTATTACATATATATCCTCAGAATAAATACCTTTACTACCTTTATTATTCACACAAAATCTTTAATAATGATACATTATCTATATTTTTAATTTCAAAATAAATCCTTTTCTTTTATTTATAACTTCACTTCTTTTCTTCCTCAAATAACTCCTTATCAATCTATAATTTTTTATATTTCATTTTTAATATTACTTAAAAATCATCTTACCATAGAAATTTCACAAAAAAGACTCGATCGTTTTTTTTATTCTAAAATCTGTTTATCACCATATCTATCACCTATCCTTTATATTTAAAAAAGTAATACCTACAATTGTAAAATACTTTTTATTTTTTTCAGATTTTTTAATGATTCACCCAGAACAATTTACTAATAACCAAATCACTTTTTATCTTTTATCTATAAAATAACTCTATAAAACCATTAATTTTTCTTATTAAACCTAAATATTCAACCGAGCATCTCACCTATTTAAACATACTTATTAACCATTTCTTTGTTCACTATTCATTTCATTTAACTTCTAGATCTTTCAATTCTTTTTTTTCCAATAATACATTAAACCAATAAACACCTCTCTCACCAATATTCACCATAATTAACAGAATTTAAATCTCCCTCTTATTTTTAAAATGATTCAACAATGCATATATCTTTAATTATTCATGACTTATTATCAAATCTATACTCTAAGTCTATATCAAACTATTTCTTTTACTCATTTTCTATTTCTTTCAACTATTTCATCTTACTTTTTCTTTTATAAACCATATCGATAATTTTGATAATTTAAACCTCCACAACTTAATCACAATTTTTTTATTTATTTTTTTTATTTTTATTTTACCCCCCCGCCGCCGATATTTTCCCATCCCCAACACAAATCATATATATTCTTCAACTTTATAATATTTAACTCACTTCAAGAAATAACTAAACTAAAAAAATCAAAGCCTCTTCATTCCAACAATTCAATATTTGAATGTTTAAAAATTTATCACCACTAAACCATTTCATCCAAAATTTAAACCACTATTAAAACTTCTTTTTATAATATTTTAATATTTTCGCCAACTTTTAACCTTATTACTCTCTTCATTACTTTACATTTTTTTCATATTCATCCTCTCATTCCAGGTTTCTAAATCTAATTCCATCTTTATATTAATTTCATTCTTATTTTTATATCTTCATACCTATTTTTCCCATTAATATTTACTATAAATCCATCAATATTATGATCTTTCTATTCTATCTTAACTCTTTTATTCCCACAATAATATCAATTTAACAAAAACATCTACTCTATTCTTATTCCAATCAAATATTTATCTTTCAAACTTATAATTTCCTCACACTGATAAAGATATTTTTTTTCTTTGTTTACTGTCATTTTTATCCTTTTTTATACTTTTATTTTTTTTTAACCTTCCCAATTTATAAACATCACACATACAAAAATCTTTTGCTTTAAATCTATAGTATATACACAACTTTTTTCTCTATTATCATATCTTACTTCTCATAACCAAATGATTAAAATCTTTTAACATTTTTATACCTTTTGTTTAATCCATATTCTTTTAAATTCTACCAAATAATGTTATTCAAAAAACGTCTATCATACATATCAAAACAGTTCAACCTCAAACCCAAAGTTCCTTGTATTATTAATATTCTTCTTCTACACTTGTATCAATGTCATCTTTCACGATAACTGAATCTTATCTGTACTCTTGAATATTATCACAATCTTTTATCAATTTTATATTATCTCTTTAAAAACTCTTCTCTCTTATTTTGTGATATCAACCTCCAAAAATTCAAACCTATTATTCAAAAACCTACACTTTTCCATCATATTATGAAATAATAGGTTATCTTTCAATTTCAATTCTAAAATTTTAATTATATACAATTAATCATCATCTTTTTGAATCACTCTCATTTTTTCTTTTTTATATTACTTTTCAGTTTTTATCCATTCCTTATTCCTTTTTATTTTTTTTTATCCTATCATTTCCATAATACAACTCTCAGCTTTTTTTTCATCCAATTACATACACTCAACTTCAAATTCTAATCAGTCTCTTCTATTAATAATATAATTTAAACCACCTATCATTTCACAACTCCCATTTAAATACATAACTTCTTTCTTCCATTTATCATATAAACCTTCTCAATCTCTTCCATTTTATTATTTATTTCCATCAACAATCATCACATCTTATTGGTACTTGTTCATTACTAAAACATTATAACCATATCTATCAGATCAATAACTCTTTATCATTATCAATCATTCAACTTCGTCAACATTCAAACCAAATTCATTTTCCACATATTAACCAACTCTTTCCCATTCAATTACATAATCTTGTTAAATTCACTCAAGATTTATCTACAATAAACCCTTCTTTTTATAAAACTATCCATTCATCATTTATATATAATTTTATTTTTCCATAAAAACTACTTTCCCCACTCTAATTGCACCTTTACATACACCATTCATTAATATAAAACCTATAGTTATATTTAAAAATAACATATATACCAAAACCACCAACACTTAGATAAATAAAACCACCAAATAAAAAAAAAAAAAATCCAATTTCTATATTCAAATATTATAAATAATATTTAAACATTAAATAATTAATTCAAAATTTTCCTTTCCACTTATATTATTAATCCACACTCAATTTAATCTTTTCACCATTCTCTTACTCACTTCAATAAACATAACAATATAACCTTAAATCAAATATAACTTACAATTTATACCAGATAAATATACTATGTTAAATATTCTCCATTAACAACAAACATATAACACATATTTACATTCTTCCTAACTTTTAACCACTCAAATATATTAAATTGTACATACCTTCTCTCCATTCAACCTTAGTTATTATAATCTAATACCTGTTTTTTTCTATTATTAATTTTTCTATTCTCTACATTTTTTAATAAATTCGCTATTTCTTCATACTTTTAAATGAAATCATCTATAATAAAATATTATTTTTATAATAAAACTAAAAATATAACTTTTCATACTTATCAATAAAGCTATTACATTTTCATTCATTCTACCTCTCAAATTAACTCACTCTTATATTTTATCAAATTGATTTACCAATAAACTTCATTCTCATAAATTTTATATTACTATCCTTCCCTCTTCTTCTTTTTTCCTCTACAATATTTAAATTTTTTATCCTTCACCACGAATCATCTCAATATTTAAAATCTTACAATCCCTTTACTTTTACCAATTCCTTCTTCTTTCAAAAATCTATTCCACTTACCTTTTCCTATTAATAAATCCTTTTTAATATACATATCCCCAGAACAGTAACTAATTATTCTTTCTCATTTTTATCTTCACTTAATACTCTCCCTATAACTTATTTTTCATTCCACAACTTTCTACTAACCTTCTTTTATAGTCTTCTTCTCCCATTGTTCTTCATAACTAGTTTCTTAATTCCTTACCAACCCCCATCAGACTCTCAACACAACTTTTTCTTAATACTTCTTTTTTGAATATCATATTTCTATACAATTTCTTAATAAACATACATCAAATTTTAATCTTTTTTAACTTTAAATTCCTCCTCATAATTTTTTTCTACTTTTAATTCACCAACCTCCTTCCACTCCTTCACAATTTTTTCTAAGATCAATCCTTTTATTCCTTTTCTTCAATTCTATTTTTCTTTTTTAATCTTCAATTATTTTTTTAACATCACTTCAATTTACAATTTTTTCCTCTTAATATATTTACATTTTTCATGTTGTCTTTAATTCACCTAATCTTTTCTGTTCTTCAAATATATATCCCCTTTTCATATCCTTATGCTAAAAAATTTACCTTTCTTTCCTTTCCTTTTTCTCCATATTGACACCAAATATCCGTCACTAAATCTTTTTTTTCTATATTTATCATATTCTTTCAAGTTTTCCAATAATAAACTTCCTCATTTTTAGTCTTGCCTCATTTCAATCCCAGACTTTAACAAATTCTTCCAATTATTTAAACACTTCACCCTTTTACTAAACTTTACACCCTCTACCCATAAAAACTTCCCTACTCCAACTTCATTACCAAAACTTATCTATTTTAAAATAGATTTCATTTTCTGTGAACATACCTATCCCAATTAACTTTCTACAACTAAAATACATTTTAATTAATACAAAAAAATTAAACTTCTATATCCATAAATAAATATATTTCAACCATTATTTACATTTTAATACCATTTATCTCACTTATTTTCAATTTATATAAATATACCTAAATTATATTTAATAACACAAATAAATCATTTATTCAATCTAATAACTAAATTGTTAATTTTATACATATCTCAAAATATTTCACTTTACACTAAGAACAAAAAAAAATTATTTATTATTCCCTCAAATAAAAATTTATCCATAATTTTTTCATAATCTTTTTAAAATTTTTTCTTTTCTGCTTCAATATTAT
The DNA here is from genome assembly GCA_003123925.1 of Haematobia irritans. Classification (NCBI taxonomy): domain Eukaryota; kingdom Metazoa; phylum Arthropoda; class Insecta; order Diptera; family Muscidae; genus Haematobia; species Haematobia irritans. The sequence continues at coordinate 12,788 of PGFW01061741.1, read as the reverse complement.
AAAAATATAAAATCCCTCTCATATTTACAAGATACTCTTAATCTTTTCTACATACATCATACTATATTAAAATTTCTTTTTACTAAATTATTTCAATTACATTCATTTCTTAAAACTACTACAAAATTATATGCTCTATATTTTTTTTATCCAATATTATTTTCCCATTCAAACGAATTAACAATAAAATAAGTATTCCTTTTACAATTCTAAAACTCCAAAAACTTCCAACTTAATTCTTAAAATAATAAATCTTTTAAATAAATAATATCAAAATTATAATCCAATATTCATTATACCAACATCTAACCTTCACATACTGTAAAATTTTTCAATCACATTGACTTTCACACTTAAATTTTAAAATTCTTTATTTGTAAAAAATAACGTTACTTTTTTTAATAATTATAAATATATTATTATCTCTCAATCACACTCAATATAAATTAAATAACTTCTTAATATATAAAAATTCTTAATTTTTTTTACTAATAAACTAATAAAAACATGAATCTTCTTATTTCATCTAATCTTCTTTCATCTCCATTTCTTACTACTTTATCCAGTTAATTTAATTCATAATTACATACAACTTTTTATAATAAAACTTATCACTTTCCAACTTCTGTTTAAATAACACAAACCTTATTTTCTAATATGATTAAGTTTAAACTATTCAATTTTCCTAACAATAAATTTACCAAACTGTTATAACCTTACTATATTGATTTCTTATAATCTTAACCAAATCTCTTATAAAACTCTATCTTCAGTCACATTCCAACATATCACCAATCATGTCTACTTTTCTCTATAAATATTTAACTCAAATTTTATTCATTTTTCATCAAAGTCATGTTCTTCTTTATATATCCACAATTAAATGTATATATTTTATTCATTTTACCTTATAATATTTCCTCTACCTTTTCTTTCTACACTAAAATTCTAATCAATTTTTAATTTTTATAAAATCAATTACTTTCACAACCTTCAACATCAATTACGAATAAGCAACATCTCCACCTTTAACACTATAATACATTTATAAATTTATTATCACTCATCCCTTTATATTATTTAAATTAATCTATTACAACTCTTTTTATTCATTTCCACTCTTTACCTAATCCACTTTTATTATACAACCTTCTTGATATCTTCATTTTCAATTAAACTTCCTTATCCAAGTTAATTCAATTCCACTTATACATAAAATATTTCTTTAAATTACAGAATATTCATTTTTTCTTATTAATTTATAACAAACTTCAACATTTTTTATCTTTTACCTAACTATTAAACATTCTATTCTTTAAATATAATCATAATATTTTATTAACTCTTCTTAAAAAACAATACCTTATTTTCAATACCATACAATTCTACTTCCTTTTCAACTCAATTAAATAAAATTTTATTATTTCATTTTCTATTTAATAACTCAAACTATTACAATTTTATATTCTTTATATTTCAACTATCTTATTCTTCCATTTCAATTAATAATTACTTTCATTTTTTTACTCAATAATTTCAAATTTCAATCCTATATTTTAAAATTATTTATTTACCTTCTTTTTTCATTACACTCCCATATTCTATTATAAACAGTAATTCACATATCCTTTTTATATTTCCCTAACTTCCCTTAAATTCAAAACCTTTAGCTCTAACAAAAACATTCTTAATATATTAAATCTATATCTTCAAAACTTTCATTATCTTCAGATATTATCTTTTATATTTTACCCTCATTCACTATTATTCCTTACATCCCTTTAAAACGCTTCATTCAATAAATATCCATCAAAAATTTCTTCTTCCTTTATCAATAAATAAATCACCTTTTTTATCTCTTTTTCCTTTTGAAATATTTTATTCTATTATACAATTACAACCATTTACGTCTCTTCCTTCATTTTCATCAATGATATGTTATTTTGTTTTCATACATAAATAAGTTATTCTTATAATAAATATTTTAACAATAAATACTAAAAATACTCATTTTAAAATTTACAAATAATTTCAACCCTTATAATTCTAAAATCTTATAATAATATAAATCTTAAATTTCTCTATTAAAATTATTTATTTTATAAAATTTACCTTTGATTATAATTTCAAAAAATTAAAATATCTACTTCTATACTAATCTAAATTAACACTTCTGTTATATTAATTTTCTTGTAAATTGTAAAATTTCTATTCAAGTTCATTACCTATACAAAAATTTTAATTCCTTTTATTAATATTCTTCACACATAAAAAATTTTTCTATCTTCTAATTATTTCAACCCATCTTAATAATATATCCACCTATAAAACACACAACATTTTTTATGATTCTTTCCAAATAATACAAAAGAAACAGTAGTAACTTTTTACATCAATGACTCTTGACATTATAACCCTATTTGACGCCAGAACGATATTAAATAAATCAAAACTTCCAAATCAACTATCTTTTAAAAAAACAAAAGTAATTAAATTATTATTTAAAAAAATAATTTTAAATACATAAAAAACAATCCATAATTATAAAAATAAAACTCTCTTGAAAAAAATTTCCTAAGTTATCTTGAAATTTTTTTCAACCTTAAAATCATCAAAAAAATTACTTGCTGATAATTAAATTTTCACAGACATACTAAAATTTCTGTTATTTTTATTTCATAAAAATTTTATAAAATATATATCAAAATTCATCAATCAGACAAAATTTTTAAAATCTATTTCATCCTCAAAAACATAATTTCTTCCATTTATAAAAAATTGTGTGTATATGTATACTATAAAAAATCATTTAATCCCAAATTTTTAACAAAATAATATATTTAGTAATTATTATTAATCTAAAAAAATAATTAAATACTATCATATCTAACTTTCCTCTTTAATATCACTACAACAAATATATACTTAAATTTAAGTAATAACCTTTTTAAGAAACACATGTTACAAATTTTTAAAATTATTAACTTTTATCTATTTTAAATCTTTAATATCCTCTGTTAATCATAACATCTATCTACACCTATATTTAAAAACAAAAATTAAACTCTCTTAAAATATATTATCAATGAATTTATTTATACTATAACATCTTTTCTCAAATATAATATTTATTAACCCTTTTAAATTTACATGAAAAATTAAAAAAAAATTACTATCTTTTATTGGATAATACCTACCACCATTCATATTTATATATCAAAAATCAATATATTTCATAATATATCCATTCAAAACTCCTTAAATAAAATACTATTCTTCTAAAAACTTAATATATACACACAATAAATCTATAAAAAACATATATATATTTGTCACTACTATTTTAAAATTTATATCTAGTTTTAACACACTTTCACTTCAAATATTTTATTTTAAAATTATAAATTAAATCATATTTTATATTTTTTAAATTACAATATTTAAACCATATTAATCTTTATCTCCTTATCAATTTACGTACTTTTTTTATAATTCTATTTCTTTCATATAATCAATGTTGAAAAACTTTCACTATATTATTGTTCTCTCAATCCAAACCTTAAATCCTTCATATTAAAAAATTTTAATTAAATTGTACCTATTTCAAATATTATTTATAATATTACTATAATTTCTTTTCTTTTCCTTGTCTTTTTTCTATTAATAATCTATTATTTTTTTTCTATTATGTATTTCTTTCAAATCTCACTATATTTTTTATCTACTTTATATGTTAAAATTTCATAGATTTATATTATCAAAATCAATTCATCTAATGAGTACTGTTTTTCTTATAAAAAAAATCTTTTCTCTAAATTTTTTTATTTAACAATTATTTAATGAATTGTTTCATCTTTTCATTTTGGTTCAATTACAATTTTCTTTCATTTCTCATTTGAATTATTTCATACTCAATCCACCTTTATATCTCTTGATAATATTTATAATTTTCCTACTTAATTCAATTTATATTTTTTCTTCACTTCTAACTAATAGTCATACATTCCAATTTTATATCAAATCAGACAATATTTATTCCATGTTAAATTTTTCAAATTATGTTATTACCAAATTACTCTTATTCAGTTCCATTCTTTATATAATTTCCATTTTACTTTATCCCTATCCCCAACCGAACCTCTTATGTCTTTTCTATATTAATTCCTATTCCTAACAAAACATAAATAAAACTAACTCTATTTATAAACTCAAATAATAAACAAAAAAACCAATTCAAGTTCATCAAAAAATATATTCATTTATTTTAAATATTCAACTTTATGAATAAATTAAAATTAACCTATTTCTTTCAACTATTGATTAAATTTAGTTTTTGAACTTTATTTAATATTTTTTTTTACTTCCAAAAATAAGAAGCTTTTCAGTAATATACAATCTTCCACATTTTCAAATAT